>JAJGRW010000589.1:168339-282687 GCA_025461045.1 Carex parvula
CAGAAGAAAAAGGTAGAAGTATAGTTGCTTTTTTAGTAGCAGGAAAGGAAGCAAAGGATGAGGCCGCCGGACCCACATCTGGTCCTTTCTTTAATTTGTCTTCGACCAAACTAGGAACTAGCAAGTTCGCTCTTCTTGTGGGACATAAATCTGCTGTTATTCGAAAGGGATCACAGGACCCTGTTATTCTATCTCAACCGTTCAAAGTTTTTAATGTGCGAATCTCAAAAATAAAGTTTTCGTGCCCGAATTTTGACAAAATTCAACGGCTGTGATCGGAATAACAGGGTCCTGTGATCCCTTTGGAATAACAGCAGATTTATTTTCTTCTTGTGTCCTGCAGTACAGTTTTTCCTCTTTATCACGACTCCCGAGCTCGTTCAAAACTTTTACCGTGCTACAATTAAAATTGCAGACGTTACCCACTCCCTGTACAAAAGAAACCGAAATATTTATTAATAGAAAATAAAATAAAAAAATATAGACATTGAAGAACGTTTTCGTCGGAATTCGAAATGTAGCAAAAACGTGATGGTCCATAACGTCCAGGGACTGTAGCTGGATGTTATGGTCGATAACGTCCAGTTAATCTGATCGCTAATGATCTCTAATTAACAAAAAACACTGTAGCTGAATGTTATGGTCCATAACGTTCAGTTGCAGTGTTTTTTTTTTTTGTTTGTTTCCTTCATTTTGAAAAAAATCCACTGTAGCTGAACGTTATAGACCATAACGTCCAGCTACAGTGTTTTTTGTTAATTAGAGATCATTAGCGATCGATTAACTGGACGTTATGGTTTATAACGTCCAGCTACAGTGCCTTGGACGTTATGGACCATCACGTTTTTGCTACATCTCGAATTTCAGCGAAAAT
Source organism: Carex parvula (assembly GCA_025461045.1). Classification (NCBI taxonomy): domain Eukaryota; kingdom Viridiplantae; phylum Streptophyta; class Magnoliopsida; order Poales; family Cyperaceae; genus Carex; species Carex parvula. Next base: position 169,214 of record JAJGRW010000589.1, read on the forward strand.
GTTCTTCAATGTCGATATTTTTTTATTTTATTTTCTATTAATAAAAATTTCGGCAAAAGAAAACTCCAATTTTTTTATTAATCGAAAATAAATAAATAAAATATCGCAAAAGGTAATCAATTTGGTGAAATTTTGATATTTAGGTAAACTGGAATTGATTATATCGTTTCATGGGACGGGACAATTTATCCCGTCCCACTAATCCAAATCTGTAACCCGCTAATTTCTTCCTAGTTAATAGGTTAAGCAGAGAAAACAAATAAAAATTTGTGCGACACGAGTAATTATAAGAGAAGAAGACACGAGTAATTAATGAAATTTTTTGATGAAAAAAAATGAAAAGACACAATTAATTTTTGATGAAACTGTAAATTTTTTGATGATAAAAACTATAATTTTTTTAAGAAAAAACTGTAAATTTTTTATGAAAAAACTGTAAATTTTTTGATGAAAAAAAATGAAATTTTTTGATAAAAAAAATTAATGAAAAGACACGAGTAATTTTTGATGAAAAATTTCAGATTGTTATTTATAAAATATACTGGTCTCAAAGTTTGCCTCAGAGTTATTATAAGACTTCTTCTCTTATTTAGACATATCCCATTCTGAAAACTTCGTCTATAAAAATTAAAAAGAGAAGTAAAAGAAAAACGCTTAAGGTCTCCACTCTCCATCATCGCGTCTGAGGAAAACCATTAATGATCAGTATTTACGCTTCCGCTTAACGATGTCGTCACTCCAAAACTGTTAGTTTTTAAATTACATTTGTTATTTTATTTTGGATTTACGGATTCTGAATTGTTTGTGTTCTAATTACAAAACACGTTACGATTATTATTATATCTATCATTATGTGCTTTGGTATGTTATAGAAGTCAAATATTAGTTATGGAGTAATCAAAAGGTATTTATAGTCATATTTAAGTCAGATATTAGTTTACAATGCAGTGTTTATTTGAATTAACTTTTTTTTTTACTATCGTTAATGCCAATTTAACATTTAATTATAATATTGTGACTATAATATTATTTTTATTTCATAACTTTATCTATTTAATTTGCGTTCAACATTTTATTGAATATGAATTATAATCAATTAAGAGTATTAAGAGTATATTTGGTTGGATTGAGAATATGTTATTTTTGGAATTAGGCTATTGGGAATAGCCTATTCGGTGTTTGATTCAGTTAAAATAGCTAGAAGAGGGAATTCAAACTTTTTGTCTTATTAGAATAAGTTATTCCTAAGAATTTTGAGATTTAGCTATTCTAACAAGATAAATAATAACTATTATTGATTTGACTATTCTAGTTATTAGCAGCCAAACATACTCTAATAGTATTTAATCCGTTAGTGCATTAGCAAAACTCAATAAGAGCACAAGACTACAAGAGCCATTTCGTACTGTTATTATATTTAATGAATATTCACTTTAACTATTTCAATTCCTGAGTTTACCGAACACAATTAGAATAGAGAAATAAGTTATAAATTTTCAATTCTATAATTCCTCTAGTTACTATTCGAGAATAACTACTATTTATAAATGACACTTTTGCTATTCAGAATATTTTCGCTATTCGAAATAGCTATAACAACATTAATTTTATATTCCTTGTAAATGTTGGAACAACTATCATTCTTGTCTTCTGAAAAAAATGTTCTTTTTTCGTGCGTGAAGAGAGAAAAAAGTACTTCTTTCTTGAATTTTCGCCAAAACAGTTCCAAAATAATAAACTTGACACTACTTGTGTCATCTCCATATCATGACAATTCGTTTGGGACCCCTCTTGACTATCTTTCTTCTTAATTACCACCATATTATCACTATTATTTCTTAATTACAACTATTCACTATTCTAAATTTACAATTCAAATAATATTTTTATTAAGGGAGAGCCTAGCTATCCCCCGTGAACCATCCCCCATTTCATCCCCCGTCAGTTGCATTAATTAAGTGGGGGACCGCATAACTGTCAGCGTATTTTAGAAATTTGCAGAAAAGTATTCATATGTAACACAACTAGTATTCATCCATCTATATGAAGGTATTCACATTTGCAGTAGAAACATATTTGGATATATTACAACAAGAAAGTAGGGGACCACAAACAACATGTGTGGGGGACCGCACAACTGTCAGAGCATTAATTAAGTGGGGGACCGCATAACCGTCAGCACATTAATTAAGTGGGGGGACCGCATAACCTTCAGCTCATTTTAGAAATTTGCAAAAAAGTATTCATCTGTGACACAACTAGCATTCATCCATCTATATAAATGTATTCATCTTTGCAATAGAAGCATATTTGGACACATCAATCACTTATCTTTTACAAGTTTTTAGAGATGGTTTTTTTTTTCTCCGTTCAATCTAACCAATATTTCTGACGATCTGTGAGGAATTTTGCAAATCTAAAATCACGAATGTCTTCTACACAATTTTCTCTTTCAAATGAGATCCATGATGACATACTTTCAAGTTGTCCGTTGCACAAGTATTCATACCTCGTCATAAGTATTCATCTCTAATCGAGTAAGTATTCATCATCGTCGTGTAAGTGTAAAATATTCATACATATAAGTTAAAGTATTTATACCTAAGATATTAAGTATTCATCCATAAACGTTGAAGTATTCATCTCTAAAACATTAAGTATTCATTCATACACCTCTAATTTTTTCAAAATTTGTTTTTCTGTCATTTCTTAGTACCTAGTACGCACTGGTCGAATTCACCATTAATGAAGCTTTGTTCTTTGCAAATAACTCGCTAATGCATGAGGAAGAGGAACATAGACATGACGGATCTGACCCGGCGGTCGACAGTGATGGATCTAACCCGGCGGAGGTGAGAGATGGAGGTGGAGGTGGGAAAGGGAGGCCGAGGCCGAGAGGGAGAGGTGGGAGAGGCGGGCGGAGGTGGAGGCGGAGGTGGAGAGGGAGAGGTGGGAGAGGTGAGAGAGGGAGGGAGAAAGAGGAAAGAAATAAATGGAGAAAATTAGGTAATTAATTTGTAGGGCCATTAGGTAGTTAGAATTTGTAATTATAATTAGAAAATGTAGTTAGTTAGTTGGAGGATGAAATGGAGAATGGATAGATGGGGAAGATATAATTACCCTTTTATTAATCCGAATAACATTCACACACTAATTTGAAAATCACTATTATTTCTCTATTCTCATCTATTAGCCTCGATTTCTCTATTCCTGTAATAATTGTTGTACATCCAAACATTATTCCTTCACTACTCCACTCTCCAGTGATGTCTCGAAACTTGAGTTGATCTGGTGAAAATCCCGACCGTCTTAATGCACGAATCTCAAAGCAACAATAAAACTATCGTGAGCATTCATTCATTCCGAAGAGGCACCGAACAATAATAGCGCCGTTCTCCCGCAAAACCGCACGGTGAGGTTCTAACTTCTAAGAGGCGACAGAAAAATAGAGAAAGACGCAAAAAAACAACACCTACGATGAGAATCGAAGAGATTCAATCCACCACAAAGAAGACACGAATCGCGACTCACACCCATATCAAAGGCCTCGGCCTTGATGTAATTCCTTCTTTCTCTTCCCCTCTCAAGTCTCAACTAGGGTTTATATTCATGGAGCGAGAAATTCAAAGAGTTTAATTCTGTGTTGCTTTTTCGTTACAGGTCAATGGGGCCGCGATTCCTATGGCAGCAGGGTTCGTGGGACAGGTGGGGGCACGAGAGGCGTCGGGACTGGTTGTGGACATGATAAGGCAGAAAAAAATGGCGGGACGAGCTCTGCTTTTTGCTGGACCACCTAGTACTGGGAAAACGGCGCTTGCACTTGGTATCTCTCAAGAGCTCGGAAGCAAGGAACGCTATTTCTATACTAATTATGTGAATGTGAGTTGGTGCTGGTTGCCAAGTTGGAATCTTAGGAGCACGTGAAATGCTCGTTAAAATGCTTCACAGATAAAAAATATAAAAAGGGGACTGAAAATGGGGTTATAGAAAGATTCAGTTTTTGTGCTAAGATGAACTGGACATGCAATTTTCCAAAGTTCGTGCATTGAAAAGAACCAAACTTGATACTGATGCTGTTTAGAGCAGCCTCTATCGACCATATTTCCATTAAAATTCGATGGCTGATGGATATGTTCTGATATTACTCTTCTTGTTGTACTTATTAAGGTCCCATTCTGCCCAATGGTTGGATCAGAGGTATACTCAACTGAGGTTAAGAAAACCGAGGTTCTCATGGAAAATTTCAGGAGAGCTATTGGATTACGTATTAAGGAAAATAAAGAGGTCTACGAAGGGGAGGTAATTTATCTCTTGTTCTTTTATCTCTTTTTAGTTTTTCATTCTGCAGCTGACAACCATCCGTTAAGTTAGTGCGATTGTACCGGTGTATTCTATTGCTTATTGACTAATTTTTGCCCAAATCTTTGGAGTGTTTTTATCACATCAATTATGGATTAAACTGGCATCAACTAAACTGAACTTTAGTGCTGCATTATTCTGATCATTTCGGTTTAGTTTATACGTAGAGGTTGGGGTTATATTTTCGCTGATAAGCACAGAAATAAATAAAAATAAGCAAATTAAAACTTAGCTGTTAATTTAATTTCGATTGACAAGTTTTATTTAGTTGATGGAGAATCTCAGGTTAGTTAGGTCCATTTTGCCCAGCCTTGCTTAATGTTCGTTGGATTTTGTTTGCAAATAAAGCAAAAATTGGATGCTATTAATTATAAAGAGAAAAGAGTTTTCTTTATGTGTCTTTGCAAATGCAGAAAATTATTGACTTTCATTTGTACTTATATTAGAAACCCCGTTTTAGGTTATAATAAATATGAACAAGAATTGTTTCTATATTAGGTGACTGAGCTTTCTCCGGAAGAAGCAGAGAGTACAACAGGTGGTTATGGAAAGAGCATTAGCCATGTGATTATCGGTTTGAAGACTGTTTAAGGTACTAACAATTGAAGCTGGATCCTACTATTTTTTACGCCTTAATCAAGGAAAAGGTTTTTTTTTTTTTTTCTCATTTATTTTAGAGAAAGTTACATGAAGAATCCCTATATTGACCAAGTATTGCCAATAAAAGCCCTCCTTTCCAGTATTTGCAAAATAGCACCCTATTGTTTTGGAAAAAAGAAATGGGTATCTACTGGGGTTGAAGTGTAACAAAAGGTGAGACCATAGGTTCGGAAGCCACAGAGAGCAGTAAGGTAGACTGAGTTCCTAAAGAAGGTTTTCATGTAATATGTTCCTGGCCTTCTTTCAGTTTTCTTTCTATAAGAAGAAATTGTAGAATTTGTTGTAAAGATTCTAGATTTTGCTTCAACACTGTTAGACTATTCAGTCAATTATAGTTGAATTGCATATTGTCAGTTTTAGATGATGTGTTAACAATAGAAAATATAGTCTGTCGTCCTTAAATCATAAATGTTTTATTGATTAACATTTAGAGAACTTTGTTATTTTATATTAAGTATCATATCTTGTAGTTAATTTAGTTTTCAAAGTATAATATTGGTGTGTTAAAGAAACACCTAACAGTGAGGTCCTTTTCTGAATATCCTCTACTATGCAGGCTTTTACGATTTATCTACAATATGGATTGCTTTTTTTTTTTTTGTAAGTTTCTCTCTTCATTACCTGTCCACTTTTTCCTTCAGTAGCGCTGATCACATTTCTTATGTAAATATATGTATGCCTAGGTTGCCGTAGGTGATGTGATTTATATTGAAGCAAATAGTGGTGCAGTAAAAAGAGTTGGCAGATGTGATGCATTTGCAACTGAGTTTGATCTCAAAGCAGAGGAGTATGTACCAATTCCCAAAGGCGAGGTGCATAAGAAAAAGGAAGTTGTTCAGGTATGAATATTTCTGCAAAAATGACGGAGAAGAAAATAACAAGACTTAATTTTATAACAAGTTAAACATTTTTTTTCTCCTGAAAAGGATGTAACACTGCATGATCTAGATGCGGCGAATGCACGGCCACAAGGAGGCCAGGATATCTTATCGCTAATGGGTCAGATGATGAAACCAAGAAAAACTGAAATCACAGAGAAACTACGCGAGGAGATTAACAAGGTTCAATTTATATATATTCAATCTTAGATTCTAAATATGACTTGTAAGATTTCCTCGCTATAACTACAGTATAATTTATTTTGGTGGTGAATAGATACATTGATGAAGGAGTGAGCTTGTCCCAGGTGTGCTGTTTATTGATGAGGTATCTTTGTTTCTTTTCTGTTTTTATAATAATTTGTGGTTCTAAAAAGTTTCTGTTTTGTGCGCATTGTCATTTGAGTCATCTTCTTTACAGGTTCATATGTTGGATATCGAATGTTTTTAATATCTTAATCGTGCTTTGGAAAGCTCATTAGCCCCAATAGTGATTTTTGCTACCAACCGAGGAATTTGCAATGTTAGGTAATACAATTATATTAACAGCAGTATATTGAAATTTAATTATATCTCTCATCAGAATTTTATAACTCTCATGTCTTTTCAGAGGAACTGACATGACAAGTCCACATGGCATACCTGTTGACTTGCTAGACCGGTTAGTAATAATACGAACGGAAACATATGGCTCAACTGAAATGATTCAGGTTGATATCTTTATACTTAAGGTACTATTTTGTAAGATCAATGTATCTTTTATTTTTATTTAAAATATCTTTTTTGGGCAGATACTTGCAATTAGAGCACAAGTCGAAGAGCTTGAGATTGATGAGGAAAGCCTTGCTTTTCTGGGAGAAATTGGACAGCGTGCCTCTTTTACGGTACTAAAATAATTTATTTATCTTACTGTTTAAATATAAAACTGTATCTATGCGTTTACAGGAATCTAATTCTAACCCACTTGCATTATTTTTTTACAGACATTCGATTCAGCTGCTATCACCGGCTAGCATTGTAGCGAAGACTAATGGAAGAGACAAAATCTGCAAAGTATATACTCTCTCAATATTTATCCAAAATATTCCACTGATTGAGGATTTTTGGAAAAAAAAAAATTCATTTCCAAATGTTTATCGTGCATTTTTTAATTGTTTGTAATTAATAGGCTGATATAGAGAAGTCAGTTCTCTCTATCTGGATGCAAAAACTTCTGCAAAACTACTACAGGAGCAGCAAGAGAGATATATTACCTAAATTGCCCTTTACCTGTTTGAGGGAAAACATTGTATTTTACTTGTTGTACAATTTAGGGGGCATCTAGGAGCCTGTATTTTCGTAGTATTTAGATATTTTTTGACAAGTTCTTTTTGGGGTTTAAGATATTTATTATTTAAGTTGTTTGATGGATTAGAGGATGTATTCTCATTGGAGTTTCAAGAAATGCTAATTTATATTCAAAGTTCAATTATCTACTGTTGTGATTTCCAGAACTTTGGAGCTTGTTTACTTTATATTCAGTGTTGCTGGTGTTGGATGCTAGGGCTTAAGAAAAATACTTGTGCCTAATTAAACAAAAAAAGATGGAGGAGCTCATCGGGGGTGGATTCAGGATTTTTGTTAGAGAGGCAAAAAAATATCAAATCGGATTTAAGTACTTAATCGGATTTAAATACATTAATCAATTGGATACTCAATAAAAAATAATATTTTAACTTATATTTTTCAATGCTTTGACTTGTAATTTCTGATGCTCTGATTTATAGTTCTAATTATCTCAAAATTCAACAGATTTAACAGATTTATTTCAATTTTAATCATAAATTTAATTCGAATTACAAATTAAATGTCCAGAGGGAGGCAAAAAAATTATAGGGGGGACAAAGTCGGTCAGAACCGATAAATCTCTACTAAAACTCAAAATTCATGAGGGGCAGTTGCCCCTGGAATACTCTGGGTCCGCCCTTGGAGCTCATGATGTTTCTTTTTTTTTTAATTTTATAAATGGTAAAAAGTGTTTATCCAACTAGACCAACTTGCTCCCAAAAAATATAAAATTTGGATTTTATTTGATTGCGTACGAATTGATTAATTGGCTAAACAGAACTAGTCTTAAAATCATTTGAAGTATATTTACCTTTTTCACCTGGGACAATGAAGCCAGAAACATAATTGGATCATTCTTTTAAATTCAAACGAGTCCACAGCATTCAGGGCAGATCTAGAGTCAAATCAAGTGGTGTTTAGTTTTAATCATGTATATTAAATATTAAGGGTACGTTTGGATGCAACTCCAGGAATAGCAAGAATAGCGCTAACCTGGCTATTCCATCGTTTGGATGGGTTAGCAAGAACAGCGCTAACTCCAGAAATAGCTCTGTTCTTAGGGTGATCTAAACGTAGAATAGTGGAGAACAATAGTCACTAACTCAAAAACAGTGCTAATCTCATGCTATTCTTGACGATCCAAACGCACCCTAATTGAATTTCTTTTTAAGTTTCTTATATAGTTCAACCTTATATCTCACATAAGATGTCAAATATGTGTTTGTAATTCAGTAGTTAGAATTTCAATCGGTGGTTGTCGTGAAAACTTGAGTACAAGCTTCAACCATGCATTATTTATTCTAAGTTTGAGTTAATATTTAATTTACCCTTCAAAACTTCATCAGTTTTTTATTTACTCTTGTACTATATATTACATAATAATGTAATATTGAAGTTTTTGAGGGGGATACATGAAATTCCTCCAAGAAATAAATATACACAAATTTTTGTACAATACATAATTAATTCTTTCAGGAATTTTCAAATCTGAAGGTCTTATGTGTAAATTTCATAAGATATATAAAAATAAAGGAAACTTAGCGTGAAGAATATGACAGTTTGAACCTTTATAGGAATGTACAGAGCCTATAAAAAGAATAAAAAAGGTTCATTAAACCGCACATAAACCGATTTTCTTAAGAGTCATAGATTTTTATCCAAAACAGGTTCATTAAACCGGATTTCTCCAGTTTCAATAGCAGAACTGGTCTTCTAAATGAATCAAACCGGACATGTGACCAGATCCGATTTTTTCCGGTTGAACCGCCTATTCGTTCTGATTCTGATAACACTGATTTGGACATTATGCTTGAATGCGAGTATGTTCTCACACAATTAAATGTTGTTGTGAATGCATGCATTTAACAAATAAATATAGAATTACCAAACATTTCAAAAGAAAATATTAATGTCATAAATTTCAAAAGTCAGAATGATACTTAATCTGCTCAGACTTAATCTTAATGCAAGCCAAGAAAATCATTATCTGCCACTTCAACACCTTTCAGAGAATAATGAAATTTCCCTTTATATCAGCTAGCAACTGGTACAGGCGTACAGCAGGTTAAATTAGAATTTATGTTCCCAAAACTATAGCAAAATGTTCTAAACAATATTATCTCATATTTGATTAGGGTCATGTAAGCATAGAATTGATGCATGTATCTAGTATCATTCTGAACCAGGCATCACATCTTCACGTGAAAACATCAGATTAAGTCTAAAATGTAATAGTTGTCAGAAGAAAAGGCTCAAAATCTTGTATTTCAAGACATCAAACCATACTAACTTTTGCATCCCTTGACAAATGATTTCTTACTGAATGTATCTAAACCTATGTATGATAAGTCTGGGCATGTTCAGGCCGATGCGTGAACTCATAATCCAAATGCACAAAGGCCCTTTCGATCTCTGGCAAGAGCTCGAGCTTCTCTTGTAGCGCCTCGCCTATGTCGTGGGCCTCACTAAGCTGCATCTCTGACGGGAGCACAATGTCAACCTCCACGAAGTAGTGGGACCCGAAGGTGTAGGCACGCACCGTGTCTATATGTCGGACTGCCTTGTGGTGATTCCAGCACAGGTATGTCAGTTTTTGGAGAAATTCGGGAGATGCGGATTGGCCCACCAGAGAGTTCACATTTTCTAGTACTGTCATTGACCAGGTACGAATCGTGTATATTGCCAACTGTCCAAATGGTGATAAAAAGTTTAGAATCTAATACATACAACAAACATGACAGCGTGCTGATAAATATTTCAAGGTTTTAGGAGACATTGGTAGTAACCTGGTAAACACTCCCTGATAATTAGCATGAAAAATTGACAATGGAAAGAAAACGAATACATAACGTATATTTGTTTCTTTAAAAGCGAACATAATAATTTCAAACAAAGAGAAAATACTTGATGAACATAGAACAAAATAAAACCAAAACGAAATGCCTTGGTGCACAGTGGAATACTCCCAAGGAGAAAATATACTCTTCAACAAATATAAAAACTCTAGAAGAATCAAGCATACATGAAAGAAAGTACTAGCTAGATCTAAATATTTCTATTTACTATTGCATTGTAACATTTTCTAAGAATGAAGCGAAAGGAATACTTACAATAATGGCTCCAACTGGGTCAATCCAGCCTGTGACATATTTTGCAAGAAGCGCTGCAACTAAGCCAATAACATTTGTGATCACATCAAAGAAGTGGTCTTGTGCATATGCCTTCACAATCTCATTTGTGAAAGATCGGCAGTACAACATGAGTGCAAGCTTGACAAGTGTCACTGACAGCATTATACCAACTACCCATTTCTCTTGCTCTCTTGTCAGACTGAACTCATCATCCTATATAAAATTATAAAATTTTATAAGGTTCATGAAATGTGAGACGATTGCAATTAATTTTCCAAAGAGAAACTTTTGAAATAATTATGAAGTGGCTTACATCAGATACGAGTGAGCGGACAGATTCTAGGATAATTTGAAGACCTAGAGTTGCCATGACAGAGGCAAAAACAAGGATCCCCTGAGAATGCAAATAAATGAGCACATAAGGTATTTATATTTTATATTACAAATTTATTAAGTTGTTGGTGCATTCTACTTTCTGAAGAGACATGTTTTTCACTTGGTTTGATAATAAGCATTTTCAATGTAAAAAGGATACAAACAGAATTGAAAATAAAATAAATATTTCATAGGCAAGACTGACCAAGGGTTGCATGCGCTTTTTGCCAATCGGATAACGGTATGGGTTGGGAGTCTGCATAGAGAAGGCAGTGAACCACAATATGAAACCCGATAAAAGATCAAGCAAAGAATCCAAAGTGGAGGCTAAAATGGCTAGTGAACCGCTCCTAACTGAAGCATACACCTTAGCAGCGAATAATGCCATGTTTGCAATGTTTGATAGGCGTATGGCTAAAGTTTCACTTCTGGCTACCTTGTCACGCTCCTCCTATAAGAGAAAAGAGTTTTAATTACCATTTGTCTTTGGTGTAGAAATTAAAGGATAAGGCTGAAAATGCACTTAATACATTACTGCATTTGATATTATTTAGCATCTAAAACTAATGATAGAGTAAGTGGAAGAATGCATATAGATCATACAGCTAACGGCTTACAGTGACACTAGAATTGGTGTTCAAGCAAATATGTCTTTAACGGTTAGCAGCATTAAAGCTATATTTGACCAAATTAACATTGAGAAACGGAGTTAAGGGGCAATTGCCTCCTCTATGGTTTTATCACATAGAATGAGTAGTCGTGTTGAATTGTTATAGGTAATTAAATCCATGAGAATTGGTCCCCCAATGAAATAGTTACGTTTTTATTTTTTGAGTTTTTGCCATTTGCACTTGAAGTATCATTAGAGTTTGCTATTGCTTTGTAGATATCAAAATATAACTATATTAAATTTGAGTGATTGTTACTAGGGCCCTTTATTAACACTCCCCCCTTATGACCACATGCATTTAATGTTCGATTTGCCTATGTAGATAAGCGAAATGTCAACAGCTAATCTTAAATGGCTTAAATAATTCATTGCACATGGAGCAGGTAAAATGCATGGGAAATTTGATTAGAATATCTTTGGTTTCTGGTTTCTCATCAGAAACACATAATTAAGAAATAATTCCGCAATATTATAATCAATCAAAGTATTAACCAATGAAACAAACCTTGGACATGCCAGGAAGGAAACCGCGGTCGGCCAAGGTATCCATTTCATTAAATCCATCTAGCATCTCAACCTGTTGCTGATAATACTCAGCCACAACATCATCACTTCCTGTTGCTGTAATAAAATTGTAAATTAAGCATTATACTAACCAGACCAGAGGTCTGAAGAACTAAGAGAAGTTGTTGTATTTGGTCAAAACCCTACAGGCCCATGCCTATTTCCTTGCTTTGCAACAGTCCAGTAAAAGTTGAGAGACGCCCTCATGAAAAAATCACCTCACGGCAAAGTTTTTATTCGAATTCAAAAATTCAACACTAAATGAGGAAATTGTACCCAAAAAGGGAGAAAATAGACCCAATGGGACAAAACACGTGACATTTTTTCATGCTACTAGAGAATATTGACGTCAGTCGGCCAAATCTTGATAAAAAGAACAGAGAGAGACCTAGCACTCCAAGGCAGTCATGGAGGCCACGTGGCGGCTTCTCCTGCACATCCGACGGTCGGAGCCCGTCGAAATTGAGCCTCCAGTTGAGCTCTCTCTCGCCGGACTCCGCCAGGAGAAGCTCTTGCCCTTCTCCGTCGTTCGTCGGCTCCGCCATTTCTTCACTCAGAGCTAGTCCGATCTGATTTAAGGAACAAAACACCAAACAGGGAAACTGAATGAAGGTGAGGATGACTGCTGCCTACTGGCTGGGGAACTGCAAAGGTTTTTCTTTTCAAACTCAAACTCCGTTTTTAGATTTTTAGTGGCGAAGAAAATTGATTATGAGATACCTTTCTTTAGTCATTTTAAAACAAAATCCAATGTAATTGGCTTGGCCCCACAACACAGTAGTAAACAGATAAGCCTCTGAGGTAACAGAATATTTCTGTTTAGATCCACACCGTCCGATCAGAATCCCGACCAATCCGGTGCAAGATAGAATTCACGAGGGTCCTTTAATATTCGTGCGGATTTTGATCGAACGGTCCATATCTAAACAGAAATATTCTTTTATCTCAGAGAATACGAATTCGAAAGATCCATGCATCTTAATTTCCCATCGGATATCCCGATCGTCATATTATTTATCCATACCTTAGATGGATCCAGAACCATACACGAGAAATCAGCGTACCTTTCTCTCTTATTTTAAAACAATAAAAAACATTAAAAGATTTTTGTATTTTTATGAATATGAACATCTATTATTATTGGAGGTACTAAATTGTAGGAAGCTACCACTACCAGTGCTTTAAATAGAGGCCAAACCATGTGTCATTGGCATCGGTGTAAATTGTACTGTATGCTCCAAGCCCATTATCGAAGACCATTTTATTCCAAGCAAAATGGAACCCACAAAAGGAAATCCCTCCAACGAATCTTGATCGGACCCACCTGTCATAGAGAACTAATCACAAACGTGCTTTTGAGTTTTGACAATGTGGCTGCATTTTTTCACGGGCCTACACGTGCCACGGTATTCGCATCCTCTGAGGTATCTCAACTTTTGCATGTTTTTCTGGAAAATCTCAACCGTTCAATACGTTCTACACTAATCTCGAAATACAAATAATACTGGCCCCCGTGCTTTCCCCAAATAAGCACCGGACACGTCGGTCACGCAAAAATTGAGATATCACAGAGGATACGCACCCCGTGATATCCCCCGTGCTCCCTACCACCTACCACGAGACGAAAATATTCTGGTTCGCTATCCCAGCTGCAATCTATGTTGCGGGTTTCAATGGATTTAAATAAGATAAGATTATTATGGGCCATGAATAAATAGAATTTTTTTTTTTAATTTTCATTTCATTTTAGAATGATTAAAAAGAAGAAGAACAGATTGATAATGCTTATATTACAAATTTTACATTGTCTGCATCATGCTCATAGTTTTAAAACAGGAGAAAAATTTATTTGAAAGACAATTATTATGATTTATGTACCATTTTTCAGTCGCAAAACCGTCAAATGCTAATGACGTTATCGCCACCAATAAATTCTTTTATTCATAGAATTAAAAAAAATTAATAGATTAAATAAGGAACATCATTTTTCTAAATTTACCATCGTCACAATGAATCGTTACGGTCCACAAAGGATGAGTCACAAGAAAACAAAAGAAGAAATAAAAGCAAGCTTTTCACCTTCAAATATTAATTTATACTGATATACATGAGTAGAACTAGGGTGTTTCTCAGTTCATCAAATCTATATGGGAATTCAATTCTAAAACTAATAATGAATTTGAATCGTTGAAATCCTCTATCTTACGGAGTGCTGCGTCTACATAAAAAAATTTAAAACTTTTGAATTAATTTAGTATAAACTATTAAATCAAGTGGTCAAAATTAGAAAGTCTATAAATTAATTTTAATGCATTTATTTTTTGAATATTTTTTTACCACTTGGCTCTATACAAAATTAATTCGAAAATTTAAATTTTTTTACATGTAGACGCATTACTCGTAAGATAGACAGATTTCAACGGTTCAGATTCGTCATTTGTAGTCAATCCAATAGATTTTAGAATTAATACAAAAGCGGTTGGTGAACTTAGGAACACCCCATATACAGCACATGTAAATTAAGCAACAGTGCTTCGTGGACATCACTTTCCGTTACCAATATGTTGTTGACTTGTTAAACAGCGTCAGCTTGCTACGACCCGAATTTGTTATATCTTTTCACCGAATCTGTTGCGAATGCGAGCGAGTCCATTCGTCCTATTTTAGACGCATGTTACTAAAACCTGGTTATTACACGCATTAATAAATAGGATTGAGACAAGTTGTTTTTTAAAGAAAATAAAATTATTGGAAAAGAGACTGAACTATTGATTCGGTTCTATTCAGATTTTTTATGACACCAAGTAGTTTTCGAATCAAATCGGTCTGAGTAGTTTCCGAATTTTTTTTTTAATTATTGATTTTATTAAACACTAAAGTTGTGCATGTGTGACAAACACTGGGACCAAATTAATAGTTCAGTTCCAATAATTTTTTAATGTTGTGGCCGTTATGCAGTTATTGTGAAAATCAATAGAACTGAATCATTGATTCAATTACAACTTTGATCTCCTTGAGACTGAACTGATAATTTGTCTCAAATATTTTGGTTCCATCAACTTTTTGCAGTGTTCTAAATAGCGCACTATACCGTTTTAAACGCTAAGTTATGAGATAAAAATGCGCTATTTCAGCTACGACCGCTATAGCGGTAATAACGGTCCACTATTTGCGCTACACGCTACGTGTTATGGCGCACGCTATGCTACATAGACTTTTATTTAAAGATTCAAACTGAAATTTTTTTAAAGATAAATTTTTTTAAAAGTCTAGATTACTTTTATTTTTAAATAGTAAAAGATAATAGTTTATGCCATATGTTTAGGTTTTTAAAAAAAAAAAGTATGTAGTTTATGCCATAATATTTTAGTTATTTTGAATAAAAAAAAGACAGATAGTTTATGATATTATTAAGAATATTTTGATTAGTAATTAAGATTTTATACTGCTTCAATATGAATATTCTAATTTCTTAATCAATGTTGCGTTATTGTTACGTTATTTTTGTGCCTCTTTTCAGGCATACAACTTCAACATTGAACAATGTCATTTCTTAGTAAAAAGATGCTATCAGTTACTAGGATAGCTTCGTGTTACACAGAAGGATGAAAAACAACATATTCATCATTGGTCACAACTGTTCTATATATACACGGTAAAAATCTTATGCCGTAGCCTTCAATTAATCTAATCACTGCTTCACCATGTTCATTTTTTTTTTTTTTTTTTTTTTTTTTTGTATCAAACATAAAAGGCGTCAGATTTAGCCAGAGATGCACGGACAAAATGAATTGAAAATACAAGAGGAAAACATAATTTTCATTATCTTTTTCGCTTGGTCAATAGGGGCCAGATCGTCTATTTAAGCCCCTGGTGAAAAATGGATGCCGAAGTGCCTCTCTTGCTTTCATACGCTCATTTGGTTCGTACCGTAAAAGACCCTGTAGTAGATCTATTAGATCTCCAGCAGAATGATCGACATGCTGCATTACCAGATTCTGCAAAAGAATAACATTAATAGCAATACTAATGTAGTACTAGTAATTAGAGCGTGCATCAGAAGAGGGTACGTAAAGGGAGGGGTGGGGAGGGGAGGGGAGGGGTGACATGAACTGACCTGACTGACTCTTATTTACTTGCTCCAGAACACTAAATTGAGAGGGAGGGGAGGTGACAAACTGTTAAATTTTTGTAACTCTAAAATCGGGGTGTAGAGCAGGTAAACTTTGTATGCTTCCCCTCTCCCCACTCCCCTCTCCCATCTCCTCCCCTTACATATGTCTGGAGCAAGGCTAAAGGGAAACTTCCACATATGCTCAAATTTTAGGGGCCTAAGAATGACCATGTCTGAAATCATATGGAAAATCATGCATAATAGTGGAAATGCATACAACTTTAAAAAGAGGTATGGCTATTTTATATTCAAAAAATGTATATTGGTCAAAAAATGGTACACATGCAAGCACAAGGCAATGTTTAGGAGGAGAATTAGGTCCGATGCCCACCGGACCTACTTTGGTTCGATGGGCTTAATCACCGTCCGATCTGCATAAGATGCATGCACTCCACTTTAAACCGTGCAAGTTTGCTTCAATTTCCGTACGCATAGATCTTAATGCGGATGACGGTGTTGGAGCTCATTGGACCTAGAAGTAGGTCCGACGCCCATCGGACCTACTCCGTTCTCTTAGGAGGAACATGAAGAGGATTATTATGAACAAAAGTTGACAAGACTCTTTTTGAAGGGGTACACTGATCTGTGCACTTGTGTCAAATATAATGATAACAGCAAGGGGGAATTTCATGTATACCCCTCAAAAACATTGAAATTATGTATTTTCCCCTCTAAAATTCATAATATCATTTTTACCCTTCTAAATTTCAAAAACTCACAAATTTACCCAATTTACTGACTTTTCTATTAAAACTCATTTTAAGTTTATAAAGTACCTATTTTATCCTTTACTAAAAAATAAAAATATGTAGTCTGTATGAGAAAAATGTTCCGTCTTCTAATTCCGAGGACAAATGGTTCATTATTTTACTTGTGACGCATACACAGTGGCATTTAAAATGAGTTATAATAGAAAATTCAATAAATTGGGTAAATTTGTGAGTTTTTGAAGTTAGAAGGGTAAATATGATATTATGAATTTCAGAGGGGCGAATACGTAATTTCGAGGTTTTTGAGGGGTATGTATGAAATCCCCCCTCCCCCACTCTCCCTTAGCAAGGATAGTAATCATAGAAACAATAATAACCTGGAGACGAGGCAGCTTTAAAACAGAACGCACGCTTTCTCTAGAAGTGGCCCCTTCTGGCCAATCTAGCCTTAGCCCCCTCCTGAAATATTTCTCCGACTTCCGGCTGAGAAAATGAAAACATCTTAGATTTGCAGGGCTTAAAATATTGGAACAAAATACTAGTGAAGGATATGTTATGACATGTAAAGGGTTCTCACTCGGCTCTAACAGCCATGTGCTTTGGAAGTGGACCCAGAACCTTCTCCATCATTGCCAGGTGCTCCAAGTTTTCGTGTGTCTGAAACAATGCTTCACCCTATTTTATACAAATTTAAAAAAGAAAAATAAACCAAATAAGAAGAAACACAACAGCAGCAGCAGCAACAAAGACCTCAGGAAATTGTCATAAACAAATTTACCGAACAGAGCTCGACTAGTATACAACCAATACTCCACATATCACAGGGGTAGTTCCAGCCAAGCCCTAAAAATTGAGAACCAAAGAGGTATCAGAATAAATTATTCAAACTTGTTTATTACACAAATGGCAATGGATGCAAGAACACAGAAAAATATTTACCAAGAATTACTTCAGGCGCACGGTAGTGACGTGTCGATACTATATAACTGTGATCCTGGTGCTCGAAAGTGGTGCTCCCAAAATCTATGAGTTTTATAGCACTGTATTTTGGGAGGCTCTTGAAAAAGGATCCATCCTTCATTGATTTTGAGAAAAACATTTTAAAAGAAAAGGTTACAATCAATACAAATTTATGGTAAATACATCAATACAATAAATACAAATTTAGTAAAGGAAGAGTTGTACCTTATAATCTGGGATCTTGATGGCATCTGATGAAATAAGAAGAATATTCTCCGGCTTTAGATCGGTGTGAATAAGACGCAAATCATGCATAACTATATCATATACCAGCCAAGTTAATTTATTGATAAAACTTTCTTAGTTATACATTTATTGAGAAGTTAATTAAGTTGGTGGAAAAAAACAAATAACAATCTTACTTTGGTATATACATTATAGAGTTTTTCACCTGTCTATTCTGGCATTTTTAGTGAACCAGAGTTCAGATATTCCTAATCCAAGAGAATTTACAAAACTATGGTTGTTGTAAAAGCTACCACATACAGATAGAGTTGTTGCAGCATGCAATCAGAAACCCATGTATACTGATTATATACTTTTGGACAGGCGTATTTACGTGTCTTTATATACAAGCAAAGATAAACAGGCCAGAGAATCTACATTTATTTTAGCATTCAGCTTCATCTATGCAAATATTCCAAAAGCAAGAAAAAGAGAAGTAAACTCACAATAATCATACTCTACAACAACAAGAACCAAGCCTTTAGTCCCAAACAAGTTGGGGACTAGGTCTAAAACCAGTATTTACTTACATGCCACCGACTCCAAGATTTGTCTGGCAAATTCACGGACCAGGTCTATAGGAAAAGATCTATAGCTGTTTCTGCGCAAGAAGTCATACAAGCTTGGACCAAGCCTCTCGAAAACCTATTATATGACCAATAAACAGCAGATTGTTAGAATAATAAAAATTGAAAAATAAGAAAATTTAAAACAGTGCATAATATATAGTTTTCCAATTTATAAGTACACATGTACTTACAATACATATATGATTACGATAGTCAAACCAAGTCCGAATTTGCACACAGCTGCAGGGACAAAGCGAATTTGTACAAAAGCCCATCAAAAAGAAAAGATATTTATAAATTACAGGTAAAGTGGAGATAGGTTTCATACCGGGACCCAGTTATGTCATGTCTGGAAAGTTTCTGTAACACATCAATTTCAATCATGGCAGCCTCACGATACTTTTGAAGTGAGCGCACAATTTTTATAGCCACTGTTTCTTGGTTACCTAGGTCCCAGCATTCCAACACTTGACCAAATGTCCCTGTTAAATAAGAAGTTACAAACAGATGATAAGCATAGAGGAAATCACTGTTAAATAATAAGTGCTTTGATGTTTTTATGTCAACAAATATGTAAGGGCTAAGGAAAGACAAACCTTCTTGAGTTACATCATTAAATTATAAGGATGAATTAAAGAAAATTCAAGATCATGTGAAAAAAAAGAATTAAACAAAAACTCAACGCTGTTATGCAATGTACTAGAGATGATTCGTGGAAGATAATAATAGAATGCTAACCTTCACCCATCTTGGAAAGTATCCTATCTGAAAATTTAACAAGCAAAATCATTAACAATAAGATTAATTCTAGAATGAAAAGAGCATGCAAATAACATGCATCCATATCAGGACTACAGAAATATAGAGCAATATACATCTAGGTGTGAGATTGTCTCCAACAGCAAAAACGTAGTGACCATCCTTGTCATCCGGTCGCCATGGCGGCGATAAATTCTTGGGAGGCCCACTGTAATAAACTGTATTTATAAATGGGTTCGGATTTTGTATATAGTTACCACTCACATACTCTTGTCCACAGTAGAACATTGGAATTGTCTGCAAGAAACAACATTCACGTAAACATATCAGATATACATTTCGCCATGAAAACCCCCTTGGTACAGGCCAGTTCCAGTACTTGCGAGAACTTGGCCATATTATGTATGTTTACAGTATTTCCAGTGTAACTAATTACCAGAACACTTCTCTCCTCAGGAAACTTCAAAAGTTTATGCACGATGAAATCCAAGAAATGTTTAGAACATTGTGATTTCCAATGAAAAATGCAAGTGTTCTCAAAATGTCAACAGTAAAAACTATGCCACTTAAAAGACCAGCTATAAAATGGTAAGTACTCCAATCATTCTTTGATGGAAATAAATCAAACAACTCAAAGTTTATGTGATATATGTTGCATATCATTAGCCAAGGGAAACCAATAAACCCCTATCTTTTAAAATGGTAACAAGTGAGAGAAATGGGAAAGGTTTAGCTATTTGATTGTTATACTGCAGTTCAGGAGATAAGAAAGTAAATCACTAAGACTAAGGCTCCTATTCTTCTCTTAAAAAGTGTACTGGGAGAAAATGAAATAAATAATACTAAACTATATGTTTATCTTAATACGCCTTCGCTAGGTAAAATAAAAATTTCATAATTTTAAGGCTTATATGTGGACCAACTATATTCCTAGTTTTAATATGTAGATCTAGATCTAACTTTACAAGCAAACAACAAAAACTATTAAAACAATAACTAGAAAAGGAAAAACGGATTTAATTTACAGACTTTTGGCACGAAGATTGGAGCCAATCACAAACAGTAATTACAATATGACAAGAACGCTAAAAAAAGAAAAGATCTATTCTTACACCAAAGTGAGAAGAGCTAAAAAAAACCCCAAGTAAATTTTTTGACTAATTACAGCTATAGCTACAAATCAAACAAAAAAGATAATTAAGATTAATAAAAGTGAACCTTAGGTATCGTCGGAGGAGGAGGCAACGGAGCCTGCACATCCCAGGCTAGCCGCGGCCGCTTACGTGGCCGCTTGTCAACCGTCGGATGAGGGTACTCGGCTACCCACTGAGTCTCCATCGCTTATTCCCAGATCTGAACTTTAATGGCAAAAGTCCTAACTAAATTACCATTCCGAAGGTGTAAAATCAATAGCAACTTACAGATCTACTAAATATTAAGATGGAACTTGATATTTCGGAGTCGATTTCTTGGACTATCGGAGTTGAAATTTGGGATTTAGATTTGAGAAACGATCGAAGATTCGAAGAGGAGCAGGAGAGAGGGGAAAGGGGGGCAAAGGGGAGAGAGAGAAATTACAACTCTTTGTATTCAAATTTCTCGGTGCTCCTAGAGTATCGGTGTACGCCAAACTTCAGTCATTAACATGTGGGTCCCCCAGATACCCTGTTTTCACTAATACCTTGGGTAGTCGCTTTTGGGTGGTTAAACAAAAAAAATTTCTTTATACAGATACATCTAATCTAAGATTGAAATATTGTATAGTAGTATGGTTTTCGTGTTTATTTGGAACTAACTTTACAAAGTTTATGTACATGCTCTAATTTATTTGTTCTCTCTTATAATTTAAAATAATCACATGAATTTTATTTTTCGCATTCTCTATCTTTATTTAAAAAAAATATGTATTTGATTTAACCTTTGTAAGAAAATTCTTGATTACCATATTTTGTGTTTCTCGATAAGAATTTGTAAGAATTTATGCACAACTAATCCTGTTATTTTTTATTGTATAAATTTGTAAAAAATTAGAAATATATATATATATATATATATATATATATAGAGAGAGAGAGAGAGAGATTGGCTAATATCAAAACGTTTGCACCAAGCTCCTCGTGCAACCAAGTTGTTTTCGGATTTTCAAAGTTCAAACGGTCGGTTAGATGTGATATCTATATTAAAATCTGCTTGGAGACCAAATTTTACATTTTTTGAAAATTTTTTACTATTTATTAAGCCACTTTGAAAATTGCTGATCCGGATAAACAGTAAAAACAGTGCAATTAAATTCTGGACCACGTGATCAATAATTTTCAAAGTGGCTTAATAAATAGTAAAAAAATTCCAAAAAATGTAAAATTTGGTCTCCAAGCAGATTTTAATATAGATATCACATCTAACGGCTCGGATCGACCGTTTGGACTTTGAAAATCTGAAAACAACTTGGTTGCACGAGAGCCTTGGTGCAAACGTTTTGATGTTAGCCCCTCTCTCTCTCTCTCTCTCTCTCTCTCTCTCTCTCTCTATATATATATATATATATATATATATATATTTGTATACCGAATTTGATGGGTGCAGTTTATTTTATAAAATTTGCCTCGTTTAAATTTTTTGTAGATATTTTTTTGAAACAAAGTTTGAAAAACCATCTTAATGTTTAGAAATACCTTTTTTAATTTTCAAAACAGTATTAGGATTACAATTAGTTAATAATTACAACACATAGCGACAAAAAATAAAAAGAAACCATACATCCCCCACCTCCTAATATTATCATCATCCTAACAAATAAAAATATTCTTGTTTATGTTGATCATACAAATAAAAATAATTTAATTATTTTGAATGGAGAAGTAAATTTGAGTAAATGATATATATATATATATATACCACATAAGCCTCTACCAAGTTTCTCAAAAAAAAAGAAAAAGATATATATACCACATAATTGAAAATAGTTGTAATTAGTTGAAAATTGTTGCAATTTGCAAAAGAAAGTTAATTGCTGTTAGGGTAAATGATATTTATTCCAAGCTGGCAACTAAACTATTTTCTTTACAAGGTCATCTTCAAATAGCCAAAACTTAATTTATTTGACTTGTTGATACCTGTGTTGCTACCAAAACTTCTATTGTGCATATCGGCTCTCTTAAAAAGCCGAAATCAAAACCAGTGTTGTAAATAACGGTATGTGTTCGTTGGATGGATAGAGTAACGTTAAGCGATTAATCGGGAATACTCAGTTATAATTAGAAATAATCGCCCAATTACTCGGAAAAATCCATAACGGTTTGATCACTGCTAACGATTAAACGGCCTAAACAAATGTTTTTTACAACACTGATCAAAACCATTAATCCACTAATACAACATTTCTAGATTAATAACCAGTACTTCTTTTCTAAACAAACTAAGCGAAAGAATAAGGAAAAAGAGAAAAAATATATACATAAATAATTGTATCAGTCTTTTGGTCTAGTAACAAAGACATATGTTCTCCGTACGGAAGGCTGCAGTCAAATAGTCGTACCAGACTTGTGAAATTACTAGTGAATATATAAGTTAAGAGGCTTGACCACCAACTTTTTATAAAAAAAGAGAGAAAAATATTTGCATATAATGGCCTGATTCTTGTTCCAATTTTCCTCTGGTTTGGTCATTATTTTTTCCAATGATCTGATCCTGAGGCGGATGTAGTAAGGCAGTATGGGGGTCAGTTGACCTCATTTTTTTAAAATTTTTTTGTATTAATGTATAATTTTGTATATAATTTACAATAAAATGTTATGAAATGATAAAAATAATCCCCATTCTCTGTGGAAAATTTTATATGATTGATCCCCATATATATTTGACCTCCATAGTTCGAAAGTCTGACTCCACCCCTGATCTGATCAATGGCAGTATATTCAACATTAAATATGAATTATTGTTAGACATAGTTTATTAATTAGGGTACATATTATTTTCGATTACAATCTCAGGTATCAATTGATATTGATCTGCATGAATTAATTACGAATCTTACGGTTATGAGTATGTATCTCATCCTCGGAATTATTACATGTTAATGAAATTCCATGCATAAAATTTCCGTCATAAAGAGAAGAGAAATTAGCTTCATTTAGAAATTGTTCAAATGAGCCCAAAGAAAATATTAAAATTGGAGTTTTGGGAGAGCCCGTGAATAGAAGACCACTTACCTTTCAATTTGACTGAGACAATGACACACCTCACAAAAATTTGCAACACGATGTGGTGTCTTTGGAAGGCAAGGAATGAAGAAATCTTCACGGGCAAAAAAGGCAAACCGGAAAGCATAAGGGCACAGGCGAGGTTGCTGCTGATGGATAACAAGGGATGACAAGGGACTGCGTACCGGTACCAGTAAAGGAGTATGACAAAGTGGTACTGGTAGATGCTTCATGAGAAATCCACAGAAACATTGCTGGCATGTGTTAAGGAATACCAGCAGATGAAGGAACTTATAAGCATTGAATATGTCACAACTCACAAGAGAAGCACTCAAATGCCCAAGGGCTTCTCATAAAAAAAGAAAGCATGGCATGAGTGAAATCAAACTTTCAAGTTACGAGGATAAGATATAAATAAGTCATGAGTGAGCCTATGGTGCTATGCATAGCACGGATGGCTAGTGTGCTACGGCTCAATATGGTACTTTTTAAAATCCTAACGGTCGATCCAACCGTTCAATGTGATAACCATATGAATATGTACTTGCAAACTAAATTTTATATTTTTTCGAATTTTTTTACTATTTTTTTAGATAGGTAGATTTTGATGGTCCAGAATTTTCAGGAAACTGATTTTTCTACCTATCTAAAAAAATAGTAAAAAAATTCAAAAAAATATAAAATTTAGTTTGCAAGTACATATTCATATGGTTATCACATTGAACGGTTGGATCGACCGTTAGGATTTTAAAAAGTACCATATTGAGCCGTAGCACACTAGCCATCCGTGCTATGCATAGCACCATAGGCTCACTCATAAGTCATATAAAATTTTCTTACTGTAAATGAAAATCCATTCATACAATCATAACATTTTACTCTAAACTATGGGTAGAACTAGGGTGTTCTTAAGTTCACCAAGCTCCTTGGTGAACTCAAGTCTAAAACTCATTGGATCGGCTTCAAATAACGAATGACCACTTGACTCTATGCAAAATTAATTTCAAAATTTAAAATTTTTGCATGTAGACACATCACTCGTAAAATAGACGGGTTTCAACAGTTCGAATTCGTTATTTGAAGCCGATCCAATGGGTTTTAGACTTGAGTTCACCAAGGGCTTGGTGAACTCAAAAGCACCCTAGTTCTACCCCTAAACTATATATAAAATAAAGACACTTTTGTTTTGTTTTTAAAAATGATTCCTTTTAAGTACGGGTGGTAACGAGGTGGCTCGCACGAGCTGGCTCGTCCGAGTCACAAGCGAGTTGACTTTAGAGGTCCGAGCTGGAATCTCAGTTTGAAATTGTCACGAGCTGGACCAAGCTAGTTTGCGAGCTGACTCGCTAGATCTGGCTGGACCTTGTTTTAAGAAAAAAGTAAATTCTACAAATTTTTTGGACCGAGTTGGACCGAACTGGACAGTATAAAATACACATAAATTCACAAATTCTCTTTTTTGGTCTTAGAACACCTATTGAAATTAGACTAAAATTACGCTTGACCGCATCTATTAAGTTTTTCCAAAAAAAAAATTAAAATGAAACTAAAATAACAAAACTAATTTTAAAAACACTGCACTCATGCAATTATAATTTATTACTTTTAGCGTTCAGAAATTGAAAAACAAAATTTCTCTTTTTTGTTAATTCTGGACCGAACTGGACAGTATAAAATACACACAAATTTCAATAGGTGTTCTTAGTGATCCTTTAGCCTACCTTTCTTAAACTTGCCTAAGTTTTTAAGTCATAGTTTTACATAGCTTAAGCATTTTGTCAAGTTTAAGCCTTTCTTAAAAAGTTACTTTTCAACTTTATTACTGAACATGTACGAATTAGTGCAGCTTAAAAATTAAGCCTCACATAGTTGCCAAACAGCCCCATTAGAAACACAATATGGTTTGTCCACTCACGCTAATAGGCTTGGGATTACCTTTGTACAAAACTAGAGTAATCACTAAAAAGTAGTGGCAGAGTCGCTTGAAAGTAGGACTGGTAAAAAAACTCGTGGTTTGTGGCTCGATTGTGACTCGTACTCGTAGCTGATTCGCTCATTACTGAACCGAGTTGGGACCTGGCTCGCTCGCCACTAGCTCGATTCAAAATTAACGAGATTTTTATTAATATCCAAAATTAATTAATATTTATGCCCAGAATTTCCAACTTCCGCCAAAAATGTCCAAACCAGCCATTTTATGGTTGGTTTACTCTTTTTTTTTTTTACATATTTTCTCATAAACATTAACTCTTATTCATGTAAATACCAATCATTAACGGAAAAAAAAAACATCAACTATTACGATGTCAAATATCAACTCTCAAATTGTCTATTAAGTAATGACCTTTCAAAAAAAGGTTTAACCCCTAACAGTAGAATATCTACTATGTATTAACATATCCAGTCAAATTTGTGTAAAATGTGAATAATGCCGAAATTCAGAATGAATGAATTCATTTAAATATCTACTGTTAAGAAGAGATGAACATTTCAAACTGATGATTAAAGTCCAAAGAGTTGACCAAACACATTTAAATATTCCCAAAAAAAAAAAAAATGGAATCGGTGGTCCTAACGGTTTCTCAGGAAAGAGAAGAATTTATTTCTGCCATCTGTGCACCCCTGATTTCCAGCAAATTTCAAAACCATATCAAAGAACCAAACTAGAACTGCAAAAATCCAAAAATCCCAATACTTCTCAACATCTAATCTGCGCATCTCAGAAATTATTTAAACGCCTTGCTTGTTATAAGACCAAGATCAAAGTACCAACTATAACAAAATAAGAAGAGAAGATTTTGTTTAACCCCATAACCGGCTTAAAAGGCCTTTCTTGTCTTTCTTCATTCTGTTCTCTAGAGACGGGAAATCGATTGAATTGTAAGCAATGTCAAGTACAATTGGGTTGCATGCAACTGAGGTGAATGCTGGAGGAAACTTTTCAATTCTTGGCACAGTTTTTGAGCCAGGTTCACCAAGCGCCGATTCATATTCATCCAGCATTTCCATGAGAAATTTCTCCATCTGAAAAAAAAAAAAAAAAAAGGCAATTATTGTTTTCATCTAGATACCAGACTATGATTATTTGATCTTTCATCCTCTCAAATTTTAAAAAAATAAAAGAAAAGTATCTGAGAAGTGTAGAATAGCACCTTTTTGTCACCACTCAGAGAAATACTAGAGACTCCTTTGGAAAGTTTTTCTGGAATCTTCTCTGCTTCCATAATCCCAGATGCATGTTCTATGCAACTGTTTGATCTACAGTTCTCAATCAGTGCCTTCAGCCCTTCAACTAAAGCCTGCTGAACAAAATAAATGATTGCAACTATTATACAAACTTAATACGTCTTGTTAATTACATAGTTATTTTTAGTAGGCCTGATATTATCTAAGTTCCTTTTTTTTTTTCAAGTCTCCCCTAACCAACTCCAATAAACCAAATAAATAAAGATATGAAAAATTATGAGTGAGGCTATGGTACTATGCTTAGCACATTTGATCCGTACTACGGATTAATATTTTCGTTTTCAAAGTCCAAATAGTCAATCTGAACCATTCAACAAGATTTTCATTAGAATTTGCAGACTAAATTTTATATATTCTAGAATTTTTTATTATTTTTTAAGATAGGTAGAAAATCTCCACTTTTGAATGGTCTAGAATATATATCAAGTGATTTTCTACCTATCTAAATAGTAAAACAATTCCTAAAAAATGTAAAATTCGATGTAGAAGTACATTTTCATATGGAGATCATGTTGGAATGGTTCATCGATTGTTTGGACTTTGAAAATGAAGATATTGATCCATAGTACGGACCAATATGCACTATGTATAATTGTAGCCTCACTAAAAAATTAACTAAAAAGGTATGCATCGTTGCCAACGGACCTTATCAGGGTTATTTTCTGTATTTAGTTTATGAAGGGCAGTATCGGCAAGAGAGCGAGCATAACAGAACAGTGCATATGCCTCCGTTCTTTTTCCAGCCAAACTGTATGACTTGGCTAAATAGAAACACCTGTGGAAATTGAAATAACAATAAATATATTGAACCTTTCATAAGTGATGTATAGGACAAGGGAACTGACAGCGTAAGACGAACCTCTCAGCCCTAAAAGCAGATCCTTTTAGTATATACTCCTCTGCAAATGCAGCCTCTTCAGGACTTCTATCCCTTGCTGAGCTAACTAAGTCAGATAGGTCCGTCGTATTCTGCCAAAAAAGAAGTGCCAAAACATTTAAAATGGAGTCATGGACAGGAAACAAAATATGGAAATGGAGACGATCTGTTAACGTCAATTTGGTACGCAAACTTTTGAGTGATCTCTTCTCTCCGTCGAGTGAGTAAATGCCCTTATTGTATTCATGAAATTGTTAGTATCTAATGATTATATTCCCTGGTTCAGCAGATGACCCCGAAGCAATATATCCTTCTTTTTTAAACATTTGCTTAAATCTCCTTTTCACATAGAGTCCACTGGGTTGATATTGTAACCCAAAATGAATGAAATAACCCCTATAATAGAGAAATCAACTATTACTTTCCAAAAATGTTTGCATTTTACTCCTAAACTACCTTTTAAAGTTCTCTGGAGAGGTCAGTCACACAAAACACAAATACTTGAAAAATACGTTTGGATTTCAAAAATAAAAATAGCTCTACTCCAGGAATAGCATCACTATTCTGTTTCACTTGCAATCCAAACAGTCAATCAAAGGTTACTAACAGTGCTGGGTTAGTGCTGTTCAGCTAAGACAGCCTTTCCCTAGCATAGCACAAGATTAGCACTCTTATACAATTACTCTATTCATTCCCTCGAACATTATTCCAACTATACAATCCAAACAACATTTCAATATTCCGAATAGCACAAATTTAGCACTCTTCCCACACTATACAAACAAGTACTCTTTTCGCACTATTCTAAAACACTTACCCAAATTGCACGATTCGTACACTACAATTCTTACACTATTCCATTGACAATCCAAATACACCCCTAGTCTCTATTTTATTCTTCTAATAGAATGTTCATAGGTTCGTACCACAATTAAAAAATCAAGATTAAAGAACAGCACACCTGTATTAGAAGGTCATACAAACGAACAAGTTCTTCTGGCTTGGTGACCTTCTCACCTTTATCATTTTGCTTTCTGAATTTACTTTTAGCAACAGCAACCAACAACTGGTTTCTCTCTATTGTTCTCTGCCCCAAAACAGCACTAACAGCCTTGTCAAGCCCAGTTAGTTCATCTTTCACATTCTCCGCATTCCCAGCAGTAGCCTAAATTTAGAAGAGAGATTAGACTCAAAAGTAACAATAAATGCTACCTGATTATATTTTGCTTTCATCTAGCAAGTTTTTATTGGGTAATGTTAATGACTGCATACTAAGTTAAATATTGTGCAACTGTTAACTTAATTGTCATTTAATATCTTATATATGGTAAAATAAATAAATCTCATTTACTAGCACGCAATGCAACAAAAAACTTTCAGTTCAAGCCTTGTCATCTACTTGACAGCTCAAGAATATTTGGAAATTTAACTCAAAAATACAGATGGATGCTTGAAGATGTTCTAGGAGATACCGATATTTTTCTAAGAGCTAACACAGTGCCACTGGATTATCAATGCTGTAAATTTTTGAACAACTAAGTTATGAGTTTCCCTTTTAATATATTTAGAGGCACAGAATTTCATTAGCCTGCCCTTTCCTATCAAAGAAAAAAAATATATAATTAAAATGTGATGATGTTTTTATCTATAATTGTCGCTTTTACGAAAGAATGAAATTGTTAAGACAACTAAGTAATTAACCAAAGAAATTTTGCCAAGTTGTATATTATTCTCTTAATGAGTATAAACTAGGATGCTTATTTGGTCACCTAAAACAGATTCCAGGCATGGCTGTTAATGTTTACTCCACCACTAGCTTATAAAATTAACATACCAGGTCATTCCGAATGCAACTCCTGGCGTCATGATATGCAGAGAATATTTTGTCGAATATTGCAAGTCTTTTCTCTGAAGGAAGTGATTCGGCTGCTGGGCTTTGCAATTCCTTCTCTAGCTCCTGAGCTGATCACAGTTTGCAAATAAGAACAAAAAACTTTGTCATTAAGATAAAGCATTGAGTACAAAATGATGGATAAAATCAAATAAAGCAGGCACCTTTTAGAATTGAGACGCGTGTTTTGGCGTTGCTGATAGGAAACCTACGACCAAGCCAATTGAACTCGGTCATGGTAGCAGCCTGTTGCTGCCGTGCCTCCTCCATAACAGCCTAAAATAGTTACAATTTGTATGAGATCATTCTCAACACCGAAAAAAGGTTGAGAATCAAAGGACCAACATAATCATGAAAATTGCAAATAAGTATTTTCTAATACATGGGCAGAACATTTTTGTCAATTGGGAGAAATTCAACAGATGGATTTGACCTTGAACACTAAAACTAGATAAATAAATTTAGTGATAAATGAACTGGAATAATTGACCATAACCCATAACTCAAACAGTTCAATTATCTAGAAAAATATGCAAATCTGTAAAAGACCAGAAAGATAAGAGAGTTATAGATTATGCAGGAACAATTTCGCAATTTTTTCTCAAAAAAAAAAAAAGAATCTATCTCATTGCTGTAACAACATAGGATTAAAATTAACTCCGGTTACAGGAGAAAGAAAAGGCAATCACCTCTAGTTTAGTCTGGAAAAGATCCAATGCAGGCCCCTCCATTTTGCCTATATCTAGGAGTTCAGAAGTTTGTAGCTTTGAATCACCGACTTTATGCAAACAATACCTGATACTTGGTTCCAGCTCATCAACACGCTCACGGCATAATACTTGGTTTTCTATAGTACCGTATTTGCCAAGCTCTTCATACACAGCTCTACAAGAAAAAAAAATCTCTAAGCAAACCTTAAGTAACCTTTATGCTAAAAAAGGAAAGAAGTAGCAGGCCTTATCACTAATAGCAAGAAAAAATTATGAAATAAGCTACTCTGAAACTTGCAATTTAAGTGTACCTTGCATTTTTGAAGTTAACTAATGCTGTTTGCCAATTCTTATCTTGCTCAAACAACAAAGTGCCCTTCATATAAGATGCATAAGCCTGACAAACAGAATTAAAAAATAAAAATAAGCACTATGAAGCAATTACTTTGAAGATGTATAACAAGAAGGGAAAATCACTGTTATTAAGTAATTACAGATAAAAGCATTCTCCCACCAAAAGATCAGGGTGCCATGAGTAAAAAGCACAAGTCAAACCAAAGTAGAGACAAAAAAATTCAGTCGGTATGTACAGCATGACAGTTATGGTGAAATGTTTTAAAGCAGGAACCAAGTACTGGTATGGTGCACCATATACACAAGTAACACCAATCTACTATACCAGTACGGCCTCTGTACAGTACTAACAACTACTAAGAAAAAAATAATTAATAAACGGTATTACCTCGGCTTCTAGCGAAGTCCTAGGATCTCCTCTAACAGAACACAACAGTGTGAAGAGTGTAGCCCACTTGACAGCCTTTCTCAGCCTACCTAGCAGGTATATTCTTTGCTTTCCGTTTGGTCCATCCGGTAACTGTCTCTTCTCCATTGCATGACTCCATGCTCTCTCCGCCATGTACAAGACGATATGAAGATACCTAATTATTTAACCTTACGTCAGATGTCAGCGAGCGAGAGAGAAAGAGAACTATCTATATGAGAAAGGCACCTATATACCTGACATCGGTTACAGTTGCCTCTGTAATAGTTCTACGTGTAAATTTACCACGGCCATGCAAGAACTTTAGTGACTTGTATAGTCGTCTTAATCTTGCAGTACAATATTTCCTGTAATGCAATTTATGTTGCTTTCAGAATAGACTGTAACATACAGAGAAGAATAATTTACTTGAGCACAAGGTGGAAGAAATCAAAGTACCTATATCTCGTGTAATCTCTATGCCTCAACCCATGTTGCATCTGAGCGGACTTGAGCAATTGCAAAACTGCACAATTTGATGCATTTTTCATTAATAGAACTCAGATCAGTTCCCTAATACCTAAAAAGCTTAATATTTAGGACCAATTGACAAAAAGGTCCGGTAATGAAATGGCACTCGACAGAGAGACGTTGTAGGTTAAGTGCACAAACGCGTACAAGATGATGAATAAGTTAATTTCAGTTCTGATTTCGACTGAAAACTAAAGGGTGTAGAACTTTAACTTACCATTGATTTGAAACTTACGACCGATCTGCTTTTCCTCGTCGATCTCCATTGCTGAGAGGCCATTGGATTTCGACATTTCCCTAATCAGAAATAGATCGAATCTGTTCTTCCTCTCTAACGAAGAAAACGTAGGGTTCTGTGCAGCAGGAAAAAAGAGGATGGACCTGATTAGTGGGTCCACCGGGAAACAGAGTTGATTAACGAGTTCCGGGGAGATACGTGCGAGCTGGGCTTTCTTCTTGGGCCCGATAATGGAAAAGGCCGATTCTTATTTTGGAAGAAAGGTGGCCTTGGAGAGGTATAGGTTCCTGGATTATTAGTTGAAGTTTTCGGCCCAAAAGGACCAGTTGGGCTGGGGAGTAAAGGTGGCTGAAGCTTCAACTGTACCAAACCCATATTGGAACAATGTTCCGCATCTCAGATAGTAGCAATATATGTGAGAAATTCGGGAATAATTCGCGTTTTATTTGTTTTTTTGACGTTTTTGAACCGAATTTCGAATAAAATGCAAAAAAATGTATAATAAGTTTTATTTGTGAATAAAACGCGAATCACGAATTATTCACGAAAAAATGCAAAAAAAACGCAAACTTTTTATTATTTAAAAAAAAAATTGGGGATGCTTTTTTTCTGGATTTTTTTTTTTTGCTTTCTTGTTGTACCAAATCATTTCCGAACTATATTCAAATCATGAACTATTGATCCTGCTGAACCGAACCCAAACTATTTGTTTGTCATTATGCTACTCACCAGCGATGCAAAGTTGATACCAACACTTATAGAGAGTGATGTGTTTAAGATGGAAAGTGTTCTTAAAGCGGTATATTTTTTTTTTTTTGTATTTCTTTGTAAGAATTTTTGCACAACTAATTATTTAACGTTTTGAAAAATAATTACCATATTTTAAAATTTTAATTTTTTGTAATAAAGATTTTTCTTCCGAGACGAAATCTTAAAAAAACTTCTTGTAATTTACAGTTTACAAATTATTGATCGGTTTCTTTTATGGCATTATGAGAGTAGGTCTGATGCCCTGAGAGTAGGTCCGATGGGCATCGGACCTACTTTGATTCGATGAGTTTAATCATTGTCGATTTGCTTTAAGATTCGTGCAGAACGCTTTAATTCGTGCACGTATGTTTCAATTTTCGTGTGCACAAATCTTAAATTAGATCGGACGGTCATCATGCTCGTGGAACCTAAAAGTAGATCTGATGGGCATCGGACCTACTCCGTTCTCTATCCCAAGACATTGTTCATTAACATTACAATATGCATCAAGATCCGTGCTGATTATGGGCACACTAATCTTGATATGAATCGAACGGTTCCGACCAAGCATCAGACCGTGCCACTTCTGACGGTATGTCTCCTTCGGTAGTACCGTAGTAGAAAGGGGTGCTAATCTAGTTTTTATTTTTATTTTTTTCCTTAAAATCAAAATTTTAAACTTTAAATATTCACAAACTTTTTTAAATTGGATTTCAAACCGTAATCTGTTTTCTGTTGAAATAATTATGAAAAATGTTATTGGATTTTTCAACAATAAATCTGACAAGTAAGTAATTAATGTAATAATACCAGTATCACAGAAAAGAGCAAGCAGATATATTAATTAATTAAAATCCGCGTAACAGAAAGCCAATTGATGATAAAAGTAAACACAGAGATAATTAATATATATATACTTATACTATGCAGTAATATCCTTCATCAGGTCAGATTTGTTGTCCTCATCAGAAATTGCCACAGGCGACGTTGGCTTGGCCGAGCGATTGAATGCGGGTTTTTGCTCGGGGGCGGCATCGACAAATGCCACCTGTTCAGACTCAGAGACAGAGAAGTTCTCAGGAAGCACAAACACGCTCTGAGATGCTCTCCTCTGGTGACGACTTGGTCTCTGCGACATCTCTCTCTTAGTCTCTTGCTCAATTGCTTCTCTTTTTAATTTACAAATGGGTACTGACTGGTATATGATTGGAAATGGAACTGAATCAGCTTGGAGTCTCTTGATTTATAGCACAGCACAGGGGGTGAATCAGTGTAGATCTTCTGTGCCAATTTTGCTTTTCTAATTGATGTCATGAGTCAATCAGGAAATGTTAATGGCTTAGCATGCATTATTGCACACAGAAGTCAGCAGAAAGACAGAGCAAGGGAAATTTAGAATGGGTAAAAGATGAAGTGCAAATTAAAGCTGGTACATTGGGGTAAGATTTAATGGGGGTTAGCAATAATTAATTTGGAGTAGAGCCATTAGAACATGGGGTGCACGTGGGAGATTTATTTTGTTAGTAATTGATGCATATATAATTGTTTTGGTGGATGGATGGATGTGTGATGGTTCGGTGAAGAGATATTTACAAAGGGCCGGGGTTTGTTGTACACGACAGCCATCGCACATGTTAAATCATGCATGAATGGTGTTAGCTCGGATCGGATATAACTAGTGACATGACATTACAATATGACATGGCAATTGCCAAATTCATTCCGCATAAATTATACCTCGGCTCTTATAAACTAAGGGCAATTTTAATTTTATTTACCTGAAAACTTTTTCAGTTCTTTGTTAAAATATAATAAATCCCTTAATATTCACCTTTTCCAATTTATCCATATAGTTAAATACCCATTGTCTGAATTTGCTTTTTCTCATTAATTATACTCTTCTTCTTTCTCATTTCAAAATAATGTAAAAAATCATTAGTAGCTGCCTTTACATTTTTATAAGAGATCATTTAGATAATAATTCATATTCTTTCCAAACCATCATAGTCATTTCTAGACTGGTACGAGACATGTAAAAAATTATTTTACATTTTGTTAGCTACTGTCATTTTTTTAACTCGGATGAGAATTTTCTTGTATGATGGGAAAATAGAGAATTGATTCTAGGAGTAAATAAAAAATATGATTAAGAGTTAAGAGATATATTAGATATAATAAAGAGTGTAAGGGTAAATAGGAAATCAAAGAAGTTTTGAAGGGTATATGGAAAATTAACCCTTTATTATTTTAACCACAAATTCAACTATGGT
This sequence comes from Carex parvula, assembly GCA_025461045.1. NCBI lineage: Eukaryota > Viridiplantae > Streptophyta > Magnoliopsida > Poales > Cyperaceae > Carex > Carex parvula. Next base: position 204,106 of record JAJGRW010000589.1, read on the forward strand.
TAATTTCAGAATTATTGTGTACTGGGTAAAAAGGAAAGAGTTTTAAGAGTTCAAAGACAAATTAGATATATTTAAGTGTTAGAGAAGTCAGTAAGGAACTAAGGATATACAAAATCGTAAAAAATACTTGTTCAACAAATTAGATATATTTCAAATATTTGTTCAATTAGAGAAGTCAGTAATGGTATACGAAAAATTAACCCTTTTACTAATTGAACAAGTATTTGAAATGTTGGAAAGGATCTGGTATTTATAAGGCGGAGCCACATTGGGCAGAGTATGCCGATATTTTTATTAATATCCAAAGTTTAATACAAATTATTAATTATACCCAGAATTCTATCTGATTTCAAAAAATACCCAAGCCGGTCAGAAAATGGCCGGCTTAGGGGTAGAGTAAGCCGGCCATTTTCTGACCAGCTTACTCGGATTTTTTTTTTTTTAAAGAGACTATGAAGGGCAAAATAATAAAATCTAACACTGAAAATTTAATTTTTTTGTTTAAATTATTTGTTAGATTACTTTTTTAATTTATAATTAGCATATTTATACTAAAATACACTAGATTACTGGAAATTATATTAAATTACACTATATTACAATAAATTATGTTGAATTACACTAAATTACGTTAAATTACGCTAAATTATAATAACTTTGCTAATTACGCTAAAGTACGCAAAATTACGCTAAAGTAGACCGATTATGTGCCATCTTTCATGAATTATAAAAAATAGTAAAAAAATTCCAAAAATAGTAAAAATTGGTATTGTACAAGTTCATTATGTAACTAATTTACTGAACTACTTGGATTGAATAATAGAAATAAAAATCTTAATCGGAAACTTCAACTCAAGTTTTGAGGCTCTTCCCTTTGTTTTTTGGCGATTCTGAATTTCAGAAAACAGCATAGCTGTCACGGACGCATGCTCATTTTTGCAAGCTTTCTGAAAAGTGGTCATTTGCTAAAATCGGACACTCGAGCGCCGTTTTATGACCGTTTGAAGTTTCGCCGTCGTTTTTCGTCTTTTCAGTGAAGATATCGTCCCTATTCATATGTAATTTAGCGTAATTTACCGTATTTTAGCGTAATGTAATGTAATTTAGTGTAATTTAACTTAATATAGTGTAATTTAACTTAATATAGTGTATTTTAGTATAAATATGCTAATTATATATCAAAAGAAGTAATCTATCAAAAAATTTAAACAAACAATTTAAATTTTCAGTGTTAGATTTTATTATTTTGCCCTTCATAGTCTCTAAAAAAAAAAAAAAACCGAGTAAGCCGGCCAGAAAATGGCCAGCTTGGGTATTTTTCAAAATCAGATGGGATTCTGGGTATAAATAATAATTTGTATTAAACTTTGGATATTAAAAATATCGGCAGAGTATGCATTTGCCACCTCCGAATTTTGAAAATTAAGGTTTTGGTATTGAAAATTAAATCTAGATCTATATGTATGTGGTCTCTTGCTTGCCTCATAATTCAACTTTTACTTACCCCATAAAGTAACGAATTCATATCACCGACGGTACCGTAATAGGGAATCTTTTACAATTACTTCATCTGGACCGTTCTTTTTAACTTGGCACTAATCTCAAAGCCCAAAATACTGCCCCCTCAATCAGCCCTGAATCCTAAACCGGCTGAGAGTTAATCTCAAACCGTAAATAGTTAATTATAAAAGGGAATCTTTTACGGTACCGTCGAGGATATGGATTCATAAAGTAACTTGGCATTGTCCGTTATTCTTTTTGAACAGGCCAGTCCAGTCTTCAATTTTTGCATATACTAGCACTTGTTTGGATAGAGAGTGGAGCGGTGTTTTAATATTCGGTTCTCATGCGGTATTCGGAAGGCCATTGCATATCGCATATACGGTATGCGGCTGAATATGTGGATTCTTATTCGGATTTATATATATGGATTTTTTTATTAAATATCCACAATACTTAAATACAATAAGGTAGCATGTAGAGAGGTTATAAAAGACTTCTGAGTAGGACGCTTTAAGATAACACCTACCTGGCGGGTCTGGAACTCATTTAATGGGTTATGGGTTCGGGTTCGGAACTCTTTTAATGGTTTTTGAATTTTTTGAATTTTTTTAAAGCATGGATTCAATATTCAGTCCGAATAGCTATTTTCTATTCGGCCGGACACTGAATAGGAATAAACGGCCGTATATTCATCGAATATAATCAAATTTTAAAACACTGGAGTAGAGGAAGGGAGGAATGGAAAGAAAATAATTTTTTTCCTCAAATTGTGTTTGGTTGATAAAATTATATCGGAGGTAAAAAGTTTAACCTTGCATAATTATAATCAATAGAACTGATTTCTCTTCTGATTTGAGGTGTAACAGATGGAAAGAAATTTTGTTGCAAATATTTAAAAAAAAATGACACAAATGACAAACTCTATATATTACCTATATAATTCTCATCCGAGTTTATTTGTCACAAACCTACAACAACCACTGAATTTCTCATTAACCTTTTAAATTTTAATTAACCAAACAATAAATAAGACAGAAAGCGAAGTTAAATTTATTTTTTCTCATTAATCATTCAAACATAAAGAAGTTAAATATATTTCATTCTATTTCCTTCTATTATTCACCTTCCTTCCCTTCCTCTACTCTCCATCCAAACAAGGTGTAAGTTTTCGCTACATAACTAAGTAGCTGAATGTCTACAATAAACCATGACAAGGCTTTTACAAGCAATCTATGTTCTAAAATTGCACGGAAAGTGGGATACGGATCAGCTGAAATTTCGAAATCAATGAACAGTAATTTTGAAATCTCTGCAATCCGAATCCAGCCAACGAATTTTTTCCAATAACGCATCTCGAAACAGCTGATTTTTTCTTACACGCATCTCGGAACAGTTCGATTGCTGGATTCGAATTGCAGAAATTTCAGGATTACTATTACCGGTCTCGGATTTCAGCAGATACGCTTTGCAGAAAGTGTGTCAAGTCCTGAACCGTTATAACTGTAATGAAGTATTACCAACTTATTTTCTTGTGTAATTGATAATTCGGATCATTATGTCACAGTAGCAGCAGGTTTATTGATATATCCTATGATGATTACTCAAAACTTCATAATTAAATATTTTTACCTATAGAGGTCTATTCAGTGACATAGCGGATAAATAGCAGGCATTTTAGAGAAAGTAGCAGCAAGTATTAAGTATTTTAATTGAACTTCATAATTAAACTCTTTATCTTTTTTTTTTTAATTCAACTTAAACATCATGACATAAACTAATTATTATTTTTTCTATTAAAAAATAACCTAAGTATCATGTCATAAACTATCTATATTTTTTTATTTAGAAGCAAAAGCAATGTGGGCCTTAAAAAATTGACTATTAAAAGAAATTTTAAATCTGAGCCTTGAAATAAAAGTCTATGTAGAATAGCGTGCGCTATTTGCGTTACACGCTACGCGCTATAGCGGTCGTAGCTAAAATGGCGCATTTTTATCCCATAGTTTAGCGTTTAAGGTCCGAAAACACTATAGCGCCGCTATTTAGAATATCGATAATGTGCATTTTAAGGTGTTCAAAAAAACGAGTATGAAATATCAAGACAACTGTCAAAATGAGTCTTAATTTGATCAAAATTGCATGACTATTATGTCTTAACTGAAGTAGACAAGTGTGTTTAGGCACAATAAGCAAATACGTGCCGACACAATAAACATGTGTGCATTTGAAGATGCATGAAAGTTTTATGGCAGTTTTTAGATGGTGAATTTTTAAGAGTTATCTGCTTGAAAAGAAGAGAGAGAGTACATATATTATTTTCCGATATTTTTATTAATAGGAAAAACAAAATAAAAATAACGACACAAAGAGACAAATTTCCGAAACTTAAAATATAGAAAAACTGCTATGGTTTATAACGTCCAAATAATTTAAAAACCTTAACCTAATCCATCCCGCCAAAACAAAATCCAGACTGTTATAATCTATATAACGTCCAGACCACAGGAAAAAAAATATTAGAACCGAGCAGATCGTAACCTATTGGAGACCTCGTAGATTAGAACCGAGCATATCATAATCTATTGTTCGATCAATTGATTGACTTGAGAAGCGCCAATCATCGCCATGGATTTTGATATTAAAAAATGGTAGAAAAATGATAAAAAAAAAAAAAAAAAGGCACGAAGAACTCGCTCAAGGGTTAAGAAAAGTGGTCGTTATAAACTATAATGTACTGGATTTTTCTTTCCTATTTAGTAAATTAGTGGACTGAATTTAGTTAATATTTTCGGAGTACCTAGATGTAATGGGACGTTATAAATTATAACGGTTTTTCTATATTTCAAAATTTTACGAATTTTTTTTCTTTTTTCTTTTGTCATTTTTGTTTTTGTTTTTATTTTTTCTATTAATTAAAAAATCGGTACTATTTCCAGTGGTTTTTGTATCCTTGTTTATCAAGTGCATTCACTTCTCCCTTCAAACTTCTGCTCCATTTTTAACGCTATTTTTGGACTCTTTCGTAGCTTGTCAAATAATCTCGAAACAGAACAAAAAAGAATTTGATGACTTGTTGTGTATTTTTGGACTCTTTCGTATCTTGTCAAATATTCTCCACATGTGACTTATTGGCCGCACATGGCTTTAGTCAGGGAACTGTTCAACATCCTAAATAATTTTAATTTTTAGATATTAAAAAAAATTATCGATTGATTTTTTTTCTATCCACGGATGGAACCGAAAAGTATTAGTGGAAAGAATTAAGAGCATCTACATTTTTAAAACGGTTAGAGTTTCTAAATAACTATTAAATGCTTTTAAAAAATTATAGACTCTGAAGTTTTTAAATATTTGCATTCATGAAACTAATTTTAGAGTTTCTAATAAGCTACATCATCAGTAAATTAAAATTGATAAGCCATATCAGTAATAAATTAATTTTAGAGTTTCTGAATGTACTGAAATTATTGTTGGTCTCATTAGTTTTTGAAAGTTGCAGCGTATCTTAATTAAAAGAAATTCAAAAAATATTGAAATTGAACCATTGATTTAATTTTAGCGGATAACAGAAAAAAAAAAAAAAAAAAGGTGAGAGTGTGAATCAATACTTTTCAAATATTTATATGACCAATGCGTGTACAGCTTTCAGAAGATACTGGACTTGCCATAAATTTGATATTTTAATTTCTAAAAAATAAAAAGTTTTGTTCTACATCCCATAATTTTAGACTGGAGTGTTTTTGAATTCACCAAGTTCTTTTGTAAACTCAACTCTAAAATCTGTCGAACTGGCTTTAAATGATGAATTTGTTAAAACCCATCTACCTTAAGCGTTGTATCTGCATTAAAAAAAAAAAAAATTTCCAAACTAATTTAGTATAAAGTCAAGCAGTCAAAAATAAAATATTTAAAACTTAAATTTAATGCATTCATTTTTTGAATGTTTTTGGATCACTTGACTCTATACAAAATAAATTTTAAAATTTAAAATTTTGCATGTAGACAATCATTTGTACAGTAAATGAATGTCAACGGTTCGGATTTGAAGCCAATCTCATGGTTAGTTTTCCAAATCCCAAGAGAGTATTTTGCGCAAAGGCACCTTGTTTGTCCGTATTTTGCAGAAGTATTCTAAACTGAAGAAATTCAAAACCACGGTCCATGAGGAGTTCATATTTTCTTTTATTTCGCCTTCTTTGTTATCGTCAGAAGTTCATATTTTCTCATGCTCACTTTCTCCATTCAGAAGAGAATATATGATTGTATTTTTACATAATTAATAAGAATCAATTCTTGTAAAATAAGTCAAAAATCTAATTGTAAATTCGAGTTGTATGCCAGTTATAGCAATAATTTTTCTTTTCTTTGAATGAAAAGTGAAGGTCTAGTCTACCAGCTTCTTTCAAACTCCTGTTTATGAGACCAGTTTGGGTCCGATGCCCATCGGACTCAAAGTGAGTTCGATGGGTTCGATGACCGTCCGATCTGCTTTAAGATTCGCGCCCGCAACTTTCGCATCTGCTTTAACATTTGTGTGCACGAATCTTAAAGCAGATCAGACTGTCTCGAAATCCATCGGATCAAATTTGAGTCCAATAGGCATCGGATCCAAGCTGCTCCCCTGTTTATATTACATAGGTTTTTTTCTACTTTGTGGGTTTCAAACTCATGACTTTTCACATGAAAGTTATGTGCCTTTGTCACTAGACCAAATACTGACTCTATGTGAGAGCAATAATTAAATAATAACAGACAATTCAGCTTGAATCGACCATTAAAATAAGCATAGAATCAAAGTAAGAACTATCGAGCTTAAGAGCGATGACAGATGCATGCGGTGAAAGCAAACAACAAAAGAGAAGGGCCGTCAATATCTAGTTATTTAAAAAAAAAAAAAAAGAATGTAGGCTAAATTAAAAACTAGTCCAATTTTTCGAAAAATTGAAAAAGGTCCAACAATAATAGCCTTCAAAATTAACTACTGCTTCTGAATATTTTATTATAACAAATAACCCAACAACAATCTAACAGGTAAAAAAAAAAAATCAATACACTAGAGTTTTATCCACTGTATTCATGTTTTTCTCTCTTATTAATTTACTATAATTTTTTACCCTTAGGAGTACAGGTGAAAACGGTATGGATAATATTCGATCTGCATTCGATCCATATTTGAAAAATTAGATGTGGATATCTGATATTCGAATATTAATGTGGATATGGATACTGATATAGTTTTACGTTTCAATTATCCGTATCTAAAAAATAGTAGATGTATATCATATATTTTAATATATATTATGAAAAAATATTGTTATTCACTATTAAAATTAGATAAATATTATGAACTTTAGTATTTTTTAATATTATTTTAATAAATATCCGTATCTGTATCCGTATCCGTATCTGAAAAATTAAAAAAGAATATAGATATGATTTTACCACTATCTGCTCCATATTCGCTCTATTTTCACCCCCTACTTAGGAGCATCAATTTTCGATCAGACTTAAATCCGATTCGATCATAACTTATCGAATGACTAAATGAGTCAGGACACTGGTATATAAAATTTTAACTCGTCTTGGGTTGCATCGAACCTGATCCAACCCGACTTTTTGTTTATTTTGTTGAATTTAGTTTGAAATTATATGATTAATTATATATAAATTGAGATTAAGTTGCATAAATAAAAATTTATCAACATAAAATTGCATAAATTAATAAGAAATGGAAAAAAAAAAAGTTAAATGAGTTGGGTCGAGTTGATTTGTGAATCGTTGAGTTGGGTCGTGTTGGATTGAGTCGGATCCATCTAAAATAAGTAATAAAATAACGTCAGCTTGAACCTGATCCAATCCAACCCGACCCATTAACACCCCTCCCCATATTGTTTGAGAATTGAGATGTAGTATTATTATAGGATCATATCAAATGTTAAAAACTTTTATAGTATTAAATTAAAACTATGATGAAAGCTAGCTAATACTATAATTTTAAGAGCAACACTTCTTTGAGTTACACATGCAAGTTCTGGTTTTTGTATAAAAATTTGAAGTTTGTTCTCAAGCTCATTGTTCCTTTTTAGACTTCCGTATCTTATTTTTTGGCTTGTTCAACAAGTTTGGAAAAGAGAAATAGAGGAGAATAGATGTTTTATTCATGTCGAATAAAAAATGAAATGAGTGGAATTGGAGAATTGAGAAAAATGGAATTGAGAAAAATGAAATTGAGTTTGAATTTTTACAATCAAACTCTTTTTTTACATTTTGATCCACCTCTATTCCTCTATGAGTTAATTTCCTATTCTATAGGGAAGGTGAGATAGAAGAATTGACATTTTTCAAGAGATGGAATTGGCTTGTTTACAAGTATTATTCCACTCTTCCACTATCAACCGAACACAACCGGAATAGTGAATAATTGAAACTTATTCCGAATTCCACTTTTCCAAACTTTCTTTCTATTCCAATAGATTGCCAAACGGGTCCAAAATTGTTTGTACTTTTTTTTCTTATCACTCACCCCTCTCTTTATACTTTTTCCCCCTCCATTCTATCTGGTTAATATTTTTGATGATCCGTGAGAAATCTACAAATTTAAACTACGAGCGTCTTGTACTCAATTTTCTCTTTCAAATTAGATCCATATTGAAAAGTTTTTTTTAGAACAGTTATTAGGTTTACAGATTTGAAATCAAAAATTTACAAAGTTGTGTAGCAAGATTTACAGACTTGACAGATCAATTAATTACTTGTGCAGTAGCTAGGTTACTTGTTAGGTTTACAAACTTGAAAATCATCACTTTATAGAGTTGTGTAGCAATGTTTACATACTAGAAAGCTTGGATTTGAATAATTGAATGAAGCAGCTAGTGCTAGATCTAAAAAGATAAAATTCATAGATTACTTGTTACATTTACAGCTTGAAATCAACATCTTATAGAGTCGTGTAACAATGTTTACAGACTTGAAAGATCAATTAATTAGTTGTGTAGTAGCTAGATTACTTGTTGGGTTTACATAATTCAAAATCAACACTTTACAGAGTTGTGTAGCAATGTGACCAATATTTACAGACTTGAAAGCATAGATTTAAATAATTGGATGCAATAACTAATGTTATATCTGAAAAGATAAAAAAATTAGATTACTTGTTAGGTTTACAAACTTGAAATCAGCACTTTATAGACTTGTGGAGCAATGTTTATGGAGTTGAAAGCTTAGATTTATTAAGTTAGATGTAGCGGCTAGTTCCAGATCTAAAAAGATAAGTCTTAGATTATTTGTTAAGTTTACGGACTTGAAATCAACACCTTACAGATCCGTGGAGTAAGGTTTACATACTTGAAAGCTTATATTTAAAAAGTTGGATGCAAAAAATGCTAGTGACCTTTTTGAAGGTGGTCCCGATCAAGAGTCGGTAGTCAGGAGATTTGATCGGAGATTGAGAGTCGAGGGGAACTTGCAATCAGCACTTTAGAGAGTTGTGTACATACATACTTAAAAGTCTCAAAAATTAAATATAATAGAAGCTGGTAGCACAGTGATAAGTTCCAAAAAACAATATTAAATTATGAGTGAGCCTATGGTGCTATGCATAGCACGGATGGCTAGTGTACTATGGCTCAATATGGTATTTTTTAAAATCCTAACGGTCGATCCAACCGTTCAATGTGATAACCATATGAATATGTACTTGCAAACTAAATTTTATATTTTTTCGAATTTTTTTACTATTTTTTTAGATAGGTAGAAAAATCAGTGTTTTCTGAAAATTCTGGACCATCAGAATTCTACCTATCTAAAAAAATAGTAAAAAAATTCGAAAAAATATAAAATTTAGTTTGCAAGTACATATTCATATGGTTATCACATTGAACGGTTGGATCGACCGTTAGGATTTTAAAAAGTACCATATTGAGCCGTAGTACACTAGCCATCCGTGCTATGCATAGCACCATAGGCTCACTCTTAAATTATTTATTAACTCAGGTGAGTTACAATGTGAATTAAAATATGAATTGATTGAAAAACAAATATTGGATTCTTTTTATCGAAATGTATAGATTGTTGAATTAGAACAAGTTAGGATATGAATTGTATAGAATCTTTTTTGTTGTTGTTAATATTGGCTAGAATTTAGGGGGGGGGGGGGGAGGATCTGAATTTATCTACTTTGTTGCATGTAACAGGACAAAAGATTGATCTGAATTTATCTACTTTGGCTAGAAGTCTATTGCATCAAAAAACTTTATTATTTAACGATTCAAAATTAATCTTTCATTTTTTAAAATTTGTCCTACAAATAATGAGACAAATTATAAAGTAACAGTTTAAATAGAAACTACCAAGGCTACAAGCCTCAAATGTGCTATTTTAGGTGCATATTGCACGGCATGATCCAAGTGCACTCGTCAAGCTTTTCTCACGCTCAAACCTTATTGGTTGATCTCCCTCCCCACGGATCGGTCTCGATCCAACGGCTCAATTCCACCCGATCCACCAAACAAACACTCTCTCTCTCTCGAGATCTCGATGTACTTCGTGTCCGTTCCACTAGTCTTCTCTAAAAAACACACCAAGACAGAGAAGAGAGAAAATTGGAGGAGGAGAGGGAGAAGGAGAGAGAGAGAGAGATGGACGGAGCCAAGGTGAAGAAAGGAGCCGGAGGGAGGAAAGGTGGTGGGCCCAAGAAGAAGCCGGTGACCCGATCCGTTAAAGCCGGGCTACAGTTCCCTGTCGGTCGTATCGGTCGCTACCTTAAAAAGGGTCGCTATAGCGAGCGCGTCGGAAGTGGCGCTCCGGTGTACCTCGCCGCCGTGCTGGAGTACCTGGCCGCTGAGGTATATCTCTCACTTAGCCCGTGTAATTGGTTTAGTTTATTTTTCTTCTTTTGAGAATTAATTTATCAGGAAAGCCCTCGAGGTTTTAGTAAATTCGTGAAACAGATTATGTGTTCAGTTGACAGTACTGTATGTAACATCTATTCAGGCGGAAAAAAAAAAGGAGACTGAGATTAGGAAATAGATCTGTGGTTTCACAGTTTCATGGCTAAAAGATGCTAATGCATGTCTCTATATTAGTTTTGTTCTAAGCATGTGATTCTGTTGTACTCATGATGTTAAAAAACAGGCCAGTTAGGCAATACTGAGTGAGTAAATGCTAAGGTTAGGGTTAGCAATAGAAAGATAGGGAGTAGTGAGAGAGATTTCAAATACCAGAGAAGATATGGAAGGGCACTATATTACTATTTTTTGTCATGATAATGGCTTTCCTTCCAGGCTAATTGTTCTGTTATATAGAACCATAGCTTCTTTCATTGCATGTTAATTGTACTATTATAATATAGACTTTGTGAAACTTTCAACCAATTAACCATCTAAAAATAAACAGATAACTTTCCTCGATGAATTTGTCTAACCCCTTCAATTTAATTGATCAAGCTTATGTTGCTAGCAACAAGGCTGCAAATTAGATTCATAACCATAACAGATCTGGCCAGATATTAATCAAATTTTGCTCAATTTTCTATTTATTAACTGACTCGGACTTGATGTAAATTAATGTTACACTTGGGACTCAGTTATGAAGTTTTAAGTTGCATCCAAATTGGTCATGATTTTGCTTTTGCACTTCTACTAATCCTCATTTTTAAACCTTATTCTCGTTTTAGACTTAAAGTACATTACTGGATTAGGGTACATAAAGCTGAATTTATTTATCTAGTGTTATTACCGAAACACAGGACTGAGCCTTGTACATACCAACATTGCAAAGGTTTTTATTGCACAAACCTCCTGAAGATTGAAGGTATTTAATACATTAATACTTGACAGGTACTGGAGTTGGCAGGAAATGCAGCTCGTGATAACAAGAAGAACCGCATTATACCTCGCCACGTCTTACTTGCCATCAGAAATGACGAAGAGTTAGGAAAGCTTTTAAAAGGCGTCACAATTGCTCACGGTGGGGTGCTACCAAATATAAACCCTGTGCTTTTGCCGAAGAAATCTGGTAGCAAGGAAACCGCTACCCCCAAATCTCCAAAGGAGTCAAAATCTCCTTCCAAAGCTACTACCAAATCCCCCAAGAAGGCCTAAACCTAAGGTTAGAGTTCAGTCGTGGGCCCGTCCTCATCAATGTTTGTAAGCATTAAATTTGTGGAGTGTTGTTTAGGTTGTTTCAAGGGGTAAATGTTGAAGTAGAGAAGGGGAACATTTGACTGCTTAACATTTTTTTTTCTCTCTTCCTGTGTTCTAATTTGAAAGTTTATTGTAATATGGTATGTGTTCGTTGTTTAGATTCTTGTTGGTGTTAGTGAAGTTACTTTTGTTAGTTTTAATTTACAATAACTTCGATGTTCTTTTATTGTTCCCGGGATCTTCTGTGGTCGTACAGGTTAGGTAGGTTACAGTGGACATTTATTGCGGGTGTGGGAGCCCAACAGTTCAACATAGAGTTGCCTCGTATTGCTAGTCCATTTTATACACAGTCCTGCTACTGGAAGTCTGATTCTTGTAAGTTTTTTATTCGTGGGTATAGATGTTGAATGTTTTCTGACTCTTTATAACTTGTGATCGAGTCAACCATAAATCCTTCGTTTGGTTTCTGTTTTGTCTTTGATATGCCTTTTTCCTCTTTGATTTTGAATGTATGAAATCTCTTTCTGATTCTTTTTTGGTGCTAAATGTACACTATCATTTTCTTACAAAAATTTACAGTAACCCTCTGGTGAGCGGCTTCTGCTATGCAAGTTGCAATCTTGGCAGGTAATACCAGCAAACTATACCAGGTTTGGTTGTGCTTGAGACCTTAAAATTATTTTGTGCCTTGTTGAAATTGTTTTGCATATCTCTCAAATTATTATACTTTTAACTAAATTATAGTGTTATTTTCTTTGCAAAGTCTATTGTAGAGAAGATGCTGTCATCAATTTTTCGTCTTACTACTTGAATTATTTTTCCGGCGACATTTGACATTCAAATTCAAATAAAGATTAATCGCCTATTATAATATAGCTTCAAATTCAAATTCATATTGTAGTAGAAGATTTACTGAAATATAATATATAAGATGTACTTGCTTTACAACAAAATTGGTTCTGCAGTAACATTTAATTCCGAATAAATGATAGATTGGCTGCGGTTCAAAAATAAAGTTTATACAGTGTACCAGTTTCTTTATCTTTGTATTATTTCAAATTATTTTTATACACATCATAAATTTCTTTCTGTTAAGCAATTAATGTAGATTCATCTTTTTTCCAACGTACTATTTGGAGTATATCTTTCGAGCAACACTTGCCCTTTATATTAAAAAAGATTTGAGTAACTCTTAAAACATTTGATATAATCATTAAGCAATAAATTTGTAAATATTATCTAGATAATTATACTTTTAACTAAATTTTTTATTTATTGTATTAATACGATATACATTTATCTTTAATCACTGATACCTTAAAATTAATTCGGATATAGTTGTGACACATATACTGCATTTTGTATGTGCAAAATCATGCTAGTAGGTATTGTGTTTCAGTGTCATGCCAACAGATCTAATGCACAAGCACAATTCTCTCTGAATGAGCTTCAGTTATCAACTGCTAACAAACATGAGTTTCCTATCGCTTTCAAGCTAATGCATTGAGGGGTCAATCATATAAAATTTTACAACATTCTTAACATTTTACTCTAAACTATAGAGAAAATTACGTATTAAGTACAGGAATTATGAAAATAAATAAGAGTCAATTGTAAACTATAAAGAAAATTATGGATCCGCCCCAGCGCCACAATATTGTAAGAATTTCAGATGATTAAACATGTGGAAGTAGATCCTTAAACTTCCACATTCCTTCATAAGTTAGTATCAGGTAATTAATACAAACAAAATGAAAAGAAATAACACAATAAGGAATTTACTAACTTGAAAACTCAGATTCCCATGTTGGAGTTATCTACTAAGAAGGCAGGAAGCATGAACAGAACAGTAATGTAAAAAAGAGAAAAAAAGGAAAAGAAATACCAGAAACTCATTAAACCCGACTAAAACAGATGCTGATATCTGCGCAACCCGTGCTGTCTGACCTAACCATGGAAAGTGACTCCGCATCGAAGGACGATTTCATCCTCTCAAATTTCGCACGCATGTAAAACATTCCCCCCTTTACCCCCCTATCCTCACAATCTGGTATCACACCGGTACCACATGTCACGTGCTTAATCGCTTCAAGAAACTCAAGATTCGTCGCCTCACTGATCAATCGCAATGCATCACCTACGGATCGACCGTTGGCATGTTCGGTCCACTTCCACTCCTCCCAGATCGACATGCTGGTATATTTCTTGACACATGTCAGAAAGAAGTGCAGCGGTTCCTTGGCTATGGTTTTCATGAAGAAGTCGGTGCTTGAGGCCAGTTCAAGCACAACGAGAGGCGGTGACGTAGGCTCCATTTGGATCACCAAATGGAGATGTCCCTGTTCAGTTTTCTTCCCGAATAATGTACAGATTACCAGTTCAGTATGGGAGTGTTGGTGCTTCTTGCCGGTACGTAAGAAGAGTGAACCAATTTTCATTGCACACGCCGGCAGGAGGAAGGGGTTCTTCAGTTTCTTGTGCTGGGTAACAGAAGGAGACATGCATGAAGGAAGCATATGACATGCCAAGAAGCATTGCGGGTCGGGTTGGTTCGCTTCTTGGTTGAAGACGTGGCGCTTCTTACCTCCCATGGTTGGATTGGTTTGTAAAGGTTTGGAAGGTACTTAATAGGTGATTTTATTTTATATTGTCACTAAATGCTCCTTGTGTTGTTGGTTTTAAGGAGAGAAACTTGTTTTGAGTTTGAAAATAGTTTCCAACTTTCCATAATTTTTGAATTATTGCATTTTATCGGAGGGGATTAATAATTAATATATTCAGTTATATACTCGTAATTTTTTTTTGTTTTTTGGCTTCCTGTGTTAGCTAAAGAAAATGAAATGCAAATCATGTTCTTGTTAGAATAAATCACAACCAGGTTGCCATTTTCTTACTAGCATCCTGCTCAAAATGGCATTAACAGTTCTTAAATTCTGATCTCTCTGTTTTTTTTTGCTCTTAAGCACGAGAGAAAAGCGGAGCTTGGAAACATGAAATTGAACGCATTTATAATTTTAATAATGAAATTCTTTCAAACCACATTTAATTGATTATAACGATATACTATTATATTGAGTTGGGCTATGATGAGTTGCGAAGTAAGATTCTTATTTTACTTCACGCTTATATCTCTGTTTTTAAAGTCCAAATAGCAGATATGAACTGCTCAACATGATATCTATATTGAAATGTGCTTAGAGATCAAATTTTACATTTTTTGAGATTTTTTAACTATTTTTTAGATGGGTAGAAAATCGTTGTTTTTGAATAGATTATGAACAGTGATTTAATAAATTCTAAACAAATATTAATAAATTTTCAAAAAATGTAAAATTTGATCTCCTAGCACATTTCAATATGTAGAACATGTTGAGCAGTTCGAATCAACTCTTTTTGAACTTTTAAAAGTAGAAAATATGAATGTGAAATAAAACAACCATAGCCCATCTCCCATTATACCAAACCTTAAAAACAAAAAAAAGATACCATTATACTAACACCTGTGTACTATACCAAGCGATGATCTATCATGTCTTTCAATCCACCGATCAGGGGCAGACCCACGTTCATCTGGGGGAGTGGAAAGTTTTCGAAAAATTTGACATTTATCTCCCCTGAAATGGATTTGCCTTTCCTGTCCTCCTGACAGAAATCATGCGTCTGTCCCTGCCACTGATGTCGATACAAATTAAATACATCTACGTAATTTTACACATTTTTTTCAAGTGTTTGAGAGGATACCCATTATAATCCATCTATCTTGTACTTCTCGAAATAAATACTTAGGCCTACGGATAATGTAATTAGAATAAATAAATACTAGACAGTTGACACTTGACACCCACTTGGTAAAATACCAAAGTAGGCCCGAATTGTCAGGAATTGGGCCCAAGGTACGAAGGCTTTTGTTTTCATGACACTCTTGTCTTTACAAATTTTTCTTTATAATTTTTTTTTCGTTGACATTCTTAATTTTATAATCTATTGATGATGCCTCTATGGTTGAGGTGAAAACGGAGCGAATATGAAGTGGATAGGGGTAAAATCATATTCATATATTTTCTTTTAATTTTCTGAATACGGACACGGATCGGATATCAGTTAGATATAAATATAAATATGGATTGAATTGGATATTTATTAAAATAATATTAAAAGATACTAAAGTTTATAATATTTATCTAATTTTAACGGTGAATAACAATATTTTTTCATAATATATATTAAAATATATGATATATATCTACTATTCAGATACGAATAATTGAAACGTAAAATCATATCGGTATTCATATCTACATAGATATTTAGATATCAGATATCCACATCTAATTTTTCGAATACGGATCAAATATTATCCATATCGTTTTCACCCCTACCCTATGGCCCATAGGTATATCCTGATATGTAAGTTGGCAGCTGGAATTCCCTAATTACAACTTTCTTTCTTCTTTTTTTGCGCTTAATAACGCCTGCATTAATATTTCTTTCTCAAAAGAAATAGGATCATATTTCTTTCTTAATGCGACTAATCTTACAAAAGAAAAAGAGAAAAATTATATTCCACCTGGCATCATGTAATTAGCCATTAAGTTGTGAAAATGGATAAAAGAGAAAAAAGTAGGTGGTGAAAACGTAGTGCTTGTTTCTCACGCACTGCTACTAATGCCTGGAAGTTGAAGGATGAAAATGGTTTTCACCAATAAAATACTGACACATCAGCTATTAGTATAAAGTATTGCGTGCTTAAAACAATAACTTAAAAATGCACCGGACGGTGATCAAACCGCGTTGGGACTAAGACCTAATTTGATAAAGCGCGCAGAACGTAAAAATATAGTGTCTTTTACTGACATGTGGGACTAAAAGAAGATTTTGTAGGTCCCTTGTGTCAGTAGCATCGACACAAAATTTTAGTAATTCTCAGATAATACAGCGAATTCGATCTCGTTGGGACCTGAGACTGAGAGAAGCGATCTAGTTTCGATCGAAGAGAAGAAAAGAAAGAGGTCGATACCGGCTATTGCTACAAAATCTGAATTCGTACCACTGAGCTAACTCAAATTTTGATTTTCAATCTGAACCGTTAGATCTAAATCGCACAAATATTAAAGATTCCCGTGCCATACATGTGCGGGCCAGACTGGCCCGAATTCTGATCGGACGGTTCGGAGATAAACTCAAACGGTGCGTTAATGCAGAGATGAGGGGGACTCACAAAATCTGTGTAAGAATCGATCAAACTATTACAGCTTGTGTTCGCAAATCAGACTTAAAATAAATAAAATTATTTAGACCGTTTCAATCGACGTGCCATCTCACGACCCCTTTACATCCCTTGTACGGTACACTCATTTTTCCCTTCTCTCCGATTCAATCAATCTTTGCTCCCCTTTTCTTCGGTCGATCCGTAGATCGATCGATCGATCTGTAGTTTGACTTGGGTTTGATCTGGAGTTTCAGCTCAGGAGCGAGGGATTGTTATTAGATCGAGGGTTGTCGTGCATCTTTTGATTTAGTAATTGATTTGCGATGGCGGCACCACCTGCGCGTGCTAGAGCGGATTATGATTACCTCATAAAACTCCTCCTGATCGGTGACAGCGGTATGGATTGTGAATTATTTTGTTGTCTAATGCCTATTTTTTTCGATTTTGACTCTCATTGAAGGAATTTTGTACGATTGGGTAGCTTATGGTGGAATCCTGTTAGAATTTTAGGATAATTGCGCTTGTTCTAATCATCAAATTTGAGGAATCTCATTTTTGGATTAATCTATTTGAATCATGCCAATTAAAAAATTAATTCCTCTTGTACATTTTTGTTATCAGTTCGTGATAACAATCAGTACATTGGTTATCAGTTCGTGATAATTAATTCCTCTATTTGATTGACTACTAGAACGGTTTTCTTCTTAGGCCCAATCAGTACATTGGTAAAACTATAGGTCAAGAACTGACCACCTCTTAATGCTTAGGCGGGGAGATTGTGCGACCTGAGCCTATTCACTAGACAGAATTGAGGACCTTGTGGCCATATTGGATTTGAGTTTATTTGAGAGCAATCGTACATTTAAAACCATATTAGTGGATTTGACAAGTTGAATAAGTTGATTTGGGGAATAATTTTTAATTTAGTATGCTAGATTCATGTTGAACTGAATAAATACTTGTGCTTCTGTTGACTTCAGGTGGTGGGTAAGAGGTTGTCTTCTCTTGCGATTCTCCGATGGATCCTTCACCACCAGCTTCATCACCACTATCGGGTGTGTAGTTTCTGCGTAGTTTCTAATCAATTCTTTCTAGTAATATTTTTTCTTTTTTGTCGGTGTTTATTTAAAATGATTTTTTTTTTTTTGTAGAATTGATTTCAAGATTAGAACAATTGAGCTGGATGGCAAGCGCATCAAGCTCCAATTTGGGACACGGCTGGCCAGGAACGTTTCAGAACTATTACTACCGGTACTTGTCCTCTTCTATGTTAATATATTCACTTTTTTTATTTTCTAGTCTTTAATGCAAGTATGTGAGAACCGGTAAAAGGAACTAAATACAAAACTTAGGCATGATTAGTTCTGGTCCTTTGACCCAGGCATGCCTGTAGCAACACAGTATTATTCTACTAGTCTATACTAGTACCAATTTTGGTTTCAGCCTGTTATGTTCAATTTGGTAGCAATACTTATATCTTGTATGGGTCGAAGGTCATATCTACATACTGTAGTGCAACATTTAAATTGGTATGTTCAAATTAGATGTTGGCTAACTAAGAATTTTTTTTCATTGCAGCCTACTACAGAGGTGCCATGGGAATTTGCTTGTTTATGATGTGACTGACGAGTCGTCTTTCAACAGTGCTGCTTTCTCTTGATAATATCTTTATATTTTGGATTTTACACCCTATTTATTTGCATTTTTCTGAAGAAATAGTTTGTTAATTGAAGCTATGTAACTATGTAGACATTCGAAACTGGATTAGGAACATTGAACAACATGCTTCTGACAATGTCAACAAAATCCTGGTCGGCAACAAAGCTGACATGGACGAAAGCAAAAGGGTGAGTTTCATTTGTTTGGTTTATTTATTTTGTTCTGAGACGTTTTTTTAGGATTATTGATTATATTTTTTTTATTCTGGTTATTATTATTATTTTTTTTGAAATGCAGGCTGTTCCAACTGCTAAGGGGCAAGCTCTTGCTGACGAGTATGGCATTAAATTTTTTTGAAACTGTAAGCAATTTACTTAAACATACATATATTTTGAATTGTAACAGGTATTATTTACTTGATCTGTAACTGTTTCATATGAGCACCAAGTGTGAAGAAGCACTGAACAGAAATACAACAATAGAGACCAACTTTCAACGGGTCCTTATAATTCAGCAGTTCTACCCTGTTTTTCTTTTCCATTTATTATATTGAGTTGTTTCATATTTTTTTTGTATGCAGAGTGCAAAGACAAATTTAAATGTGGAGCAGGTGTTCTTTCTATAGCTAGAGATATCAAGCAGAGGCTGGCTGATTCGGATGCTAAACCTGAGGTATGACCTTTTATTTTGTCTCTCTTGTCAGGCTGTATGATTTGAGCTGGGTCAAATCTGGTTTTAGATTCAAGTAAATAAATTTGTTTCTGTGCAAGTTAATCTTGGATCTCAATTTGATCAGGCTGAGGTTGCTTGAGGTGTTCGGTATTATTCCAGTTAGGTCATATCAGGCTTAAGTCTTCACAGTATTTTCGTGGTATTAGGTCTAGTCAGATCCCCTCTCCCCGCGCGCACGCGCTCTCTCTCTCTCTCTCTCTCTGAAATCTTTGCAGAGGCTGCAAAGTGGTGAGAGGGACTTGAACCCTTGACCTTTGGGTATCCAACAGTCCTAGAACTGTTTCCTAGCCAACTGTGCTACCGCCCCATTCTTTTCTCTCTCTCTCTATTGTAGTGCACACCCATCCACGGAGAAACCGTGTTTTTGATGCTGCGACCTGTTAATTTCTGCTGAATTTCCGTGTAAACTAGGTTTTAATCCCTCTTTACATTTGTATACGGTTAAATTGATTTGCTTTAGAGATAATAAGGTCTGAATGAAAGGGTTCTGTGTAAATTTCAATTTTTGTAAGGTGTATGGTAGATAAGTTTGAAGTATAATACTAGGAAATGGTGATTTTTCATATCTTTCATATTTTTCATGTGCTTTCAGGAAAAGACCATTAAGATTAATAAACCAGACCAAGGGGCAGCTGAGACTACAGCTACGACAAGATCGGCTTGCTGTGGTTCTTAAGAAAGAGAAAAGAACCGAGCGATGATTGGATATGATGGTTAAAATGTGACACACTATTTGTTGTTCTAATTTGCATGCTATAGGGAAATCACATTCCTTGTACTGAATCTTATTATGACTATACGTTTCTTGTGCTTGTAGTTTTTACACTAAACTCTGATTCTTTTGCAACAACTACTTTTGGTTTTTATGTGATGTAGTAGTTTTTGCAATTGGTGAATCTCCTTTAGTATTTGTGTTTGCTTTTGCCATTCAGGATTCACCAGTGACAGCAGTGTTTTTGGGTAAGCATGCACTGCTTTTTTATCTTTCCCTTTTATTTTTGCTTTTGGTCTTTCAATCAGTGCTGTTTTGTAGTAAACTTCAGGTGAGGTGAATTCATTTTCGTGCGTTTTGGTCCTTTTGTAGTTTGCGCACATGCAATTCTAATTGTTCATCTTGAAGTGTCAACATAAAAATATATGCTATGTGTCAATTACGACCTACTAATACTATAGAAATGGAACACCCCTACTTTTCAATTTCATTTTCTCAATATCTTGATAATTTACAAAACAAACTAAAAAAATTACATATTTCAAATATAAATACACAGCTAGTGAAGTAGATACAGATCAACTATTAGAATTTATTATTTGAAATTCATTTGTTCAACGCTTCATTTAATGTCAGCATTTAATTTTTCTAAGCTTTTCTTTTGATATATAGACCAGTTAAGTTGAAGTAGTTAAATCAATGAACTGCCTACGGGCTTGTATAAAAAAAATCTCTATCATTAAATGCTTGGATTGAATGCAATTAGTCTAGGTGATAATGTACTTTTAAATGTTTAATGCATCCGGACTTTAAAATTTTGATTCTTTCTAGCAATTTAATTACATTTCACATATGACTTGACATCCTTTGGTGTTGACATTGTCTATCCTCATAATTCAACGAAGAGAACAAAATCATAAGAAAAATAAACTCTCTAGAGGGTGCTGATTCAACCTTGGTTGGTTCAACATTGACAAAATGTTTAATTATAGCTAGCATATATTGATCTCATAACCGGAAAGCAGTACTATTCAAGTATTAGTTGACCGGCTATAGAGACTAATTCATCAAAGAGGAGGGTTCAAATGCCTCCATTTTTCATGCCTCCACCATGCCTCTATTTTTAAAAACTTTAATAACTCAAAATTTAAAACTTAAAAGTCAAAATAAAATCATTGGATATGATCTACATCATTTTATCTATACGTGTGTAAAAAATTATGACATTTCAATTTGGTTTTGGTTGTCATCAAGAGCTTGTAAAAAACGTACTAATGGGGATAATTTCTAGACGTTGATTTTTGAACTTATTGATTCACATAAAAATAAAATCGAAATGTGATAATATTTTATGAGCACGTAGATAAAATGATGTAGATCATATCCAATGGTTTTATTTTGACTTTTAAGTTTTAAATTTTGAGTTATTAAAGTTTTTAAAAATGGAGGCATGGTGGAGGCACAAAAAATGAAGGCATTTGAACCCTCCTCTTCATCAAATCATGAGCTCTAGAGGAAAATATATTCTACATTTGTTTTTGTGAGCAAGCAACAAAGGGATTAATCTACCCAACTACTAATATCCTTAAGAGATTTTTAGTCAGATTTCGAACTTGCTACCTCCTATATGAACCTAGCTTTAATCACTTGACCAAAGACTAGTGATTAATATATTCAACATTTATTAGAGTATGTTTGGTTGGGTTGAGAATAGACTATTTTTCGAGAGGCTATTCGGTGTTTGGTTGGGTTGAAATAGCTAGAATAAGAAATCTAATTTTTTTGTCTTATTAGAATAAATTATTCCTAAGAGTTTTGAAATTTGACTATTTTAATAAGACAAACGACATCTATTATTGATTTGACTATTCTAACTATTCCAGTGGTGAATGATAACCTTCGTAATTACTATCTTCATTTTGTGAAGAGAATGTGCAATTGAATATATAATAAACATTTTTTTTTCAGTTTCAAGGTAGTTGCCAAGTCTTGTAAACATGTAATTTTCCCTTTAATTTTTTGGTTTTCAAATTTGTTAGGTCAATACTTTTTAAAAAAAAATAAAAACTCTCGTTTATTTCAATATTTATTTAAAAATATATTTTGTAAAAATAACAATTGTGTCATAAAAAAATTTGAGATCAATCATCATCTATACTAAATTTACGGTTGAGATAATTATTCATTAATTGAGCTTTTCTGTTTTCTGGTATCTTCATTTTGTAACA
The DNA here is from genome assembly GCA_025461045.1 of Carex parvula. Classification (NCBI taxonomy): domain Eukaryota; kingdom Viridiplantae; phylum Streptophyta; class Magnoliopsida; order Poales; family Cyperaceae; genus Carex; species Carex parvula. The sequence continues at coordinate 226,291 of JAJGRW010000589.1, forward strand.
AGAAAACTTAAAACCAATTATGAAATTCACCTTTATATTAATTATTTTGAAAAAAAGAAATCTATAAAGCCACCACAACTGACCTTCTAGATATATTAATGTGCCCATATAATTTTTTTTTTTGATATTTTCATAATTTTTCCATAAAAATACCATAATATTCAATATGCCATCAAAAATAACATTTCTTTTCTTGTCCCCTTTTTAATTATTTAACATTATATATAATTATTTCAAAATTGAATTAACCATTACGTCCTTTAAATTTAAATGGAGGTGTCTTGTACTTCTATCTTCTTCCTCCCCTTGTATTGCAACTTAAAAGAAAACACACACATTGTAGTGGAGGAATGGGAGATATATATATATATATATATAATTATGTCATGACCAGAGTAGAACTAGGGTGGACTTAAGTTCACCAATTTTTTTTGTGAACTCAATTCTAAAATCTATCAGATTGGTTTCAAATAAATACTTGTAGCATGAGCTACAAAAATCTGTTGTCAATTCACATAATGAACTTCCTTTTACATTGATTCGAAAGGGAGATTGAAAGGTTTTAGAAGAGGAATTTAATTACCCCCCTCTACAAATTCTCAAATTCGCAAAAAATATATATATATAAATTTGGACGTATAATTAATTTGAAGCTAGCTAGCTAGCTATTCATGAGTCAAACCATGCAAACATTTAAAAAAAATAGTAGGTTCAAAGTTGACAACTTTAATTTATAATTAGTCTCTAGCAGGCATGAATTCATTGTAAATTAATACGCTCGAGGTCATTGACCTTCTCTACAACCACACAAATACAAAAGAAAAATTAATAAAGAGAAATGAAAAAATATATATATATATATGAGGAGGGTTCAAATGCCTTCATTTTTCATGCCTCCACCATGCCTCCATATTTTAAAACTTTAATAACTCAAAATTTAAAACTTAAAAGTCACAATAAAACCGTTGGAAATGATCTACATCATCTTATCTATGTGCTCATAAAAAATTATCGCATTTCGATTTTGTTTTTATGTGAATCAATAAGTTGAAAAATCAACGTCTAGAAATTATCCACATTAGTATGTTTTTTACAAGCTCTTGATGACAACCAAAATAAAATTGAAATATCATAATTTTTTACACGTGTATAGATAAAATGATGTAGACCATATCCAACGGTTTTATTTTTACTTTTAAGTTTTAAATTTTGAGTTATTAAAGTTTTAAAATATGGAGGCATGGTGGAGGCATGAAAAATGGAGGCATTTGAACCCTCCTCTATATATATATATATATATAGCCACCACTAGCATAGCACCTGAAATTAAACTGGTTGTGGTGTAACTGTTGGTGAGCGGGTTATTCTATGAACCTGTACCTTATTGGTATGGTAATTAAAATAGTGTATAGACTATTGGGATTGTGAAAATATTGTTTGATTAAATTATATTTCTTACAATAATATGATGATGAATCTTATAAAAATATCCGAGGGTTAATTAAGAAACAATATTCTTTTATATGTAATGTTGCATAAATTAAATTACTGCTTTAAGCCGAATAATACGGTTAAAAAGAAATTATTACATAAACCCCCTCAAAAAACATGTTATTGCATCTAACACGGTAATTTTAAGGAACTATATATACACCCCATGCAGTTCTTCTATCCCCTATTAATATTAGGCTCTTCAAATTGCATCATGCATGCATGGATCCTGATCCTTATGTAATGTAAGAGTAGCATTTTTTTCAATGAAGTTCAGAACAGCCACAGTTCCATGCAAATGCAATGCCATGCATTAATTAGCAGAAACTAAAATTTAAGTACTTAATTTCTGATTAATTAGAAAAGATAAACATACCTCTTTTTACTATGCAATATTGGTTCTGGCACGAAATCAGCACAATATTCTTCTAAAGGTGTGTAAATTTACCAGCCATCTGGCCTTGTATAATTTCAAAAAATACTTAGCTGAATAAATATTATCTAAGAAATGAATCTGACAAAGTGCTTTAATGCCTCAGCCAACATTCCAACAAAATCTCCATCGAAAAGAACACACACAGAAACATTTCTGAGCCATTAGTAACATATGCATATAAATTTCTGAGCAATAAATGATCATCTTTTTCTTTTTTCTTTTACTTGTAAAATTTCAGGTGGTGAAATATCCATCATCCAATGTTATTATAAGTATTACAATTGACTCTAAGTAATTGCAGTATACTTGGTTCCCATTCAAGTATCAAAATAAAAGCCATACCAGAATAAATTTGATCATGGGCAGATCTATGATCAAATAATATATATATATGTATGTTAATCCTACTAGGTCGCATACCAGACGCAGAAATAGTTAACAGTGGACTTGTCATACAATTTAAACCATTTTTTACTTAACCCTAGCTGCCGAGCAATACCAGAAATGACAAGGTTGGAAAACTAGGCAAATCAGATGTCAAATTGATCAGTGCCAGGTTTGAGGTTATCTCCTTCATTTTCTGTGAAGTGTAGAAACAGATAAAAATAATAAACAAAGGAGCGAAGGGCATAAAGGGGATTCGACACACTATTCCATATTATCCTTTCCAAGGCTAATCCGCTATGCGACATATTGGTCCGAGTAGCGGAATTAATTGACTATTCAACATGCTATTCCACAGCATAGCTTACTAATCCGAGTAGCGGAATTGACTATTCCACATGCTATTCCACAGCATAGCTTAATTACTAATCCGAGTAGCGGAATTGACTTTTCAACATGCTATTCCACAGCATAGCTCACTAATCAGAGTAGCGGAATTGACTATTCAACATGCTATTCCACATCATAGTTTACTAATCCGAGTAGCGGAGTTGACTATTCAACATGCTATTCCACAACATAGCTTACTAATCCGAGTACCGGAATTGACTATTCAACACATTTCAACTGGAATAGCGTACTAATCTGCTATTCCAAGCTGTAACTGAGTTGCCAAACAGCTCCAGAATTTTCTTATTGATATGTACATATTTATATTTTCTTAAAGAAATTTTCTTTCTAGGCATCAACATTCAACATGCATCAACATAAGACTATAACAACTATATATTTATTTGAACGTACAATGAACTGTATGTATATGTTTAATATAAATGGTGACGATTCTTTGTTTATTTACGATAAAACATATGTTTAATTCTTGCGAAAAACATATATATATTTGATGAAAAATTAATGTTGGATTTAATAAAATCCTTATTCAATAATACAAAAGGAACCTTGTAATTAATAACACCTGACGCGTACATATAATTCTGATTATGAGATATTAAAAATTGCATTGATATTGTTTTCAACTTTTCTGATTAACCAGGTTTAGATTTCAACTAAAATATGATAAAATAAGAAATATAAATATATTATTTGACAAGTAAAAAAATGAAAAACATATTATTAACAAGATAAAAGGTACAGTGTAAAACCTCAGCCAATCAGTAAAATCTAATGGCCTACCAAAAAATGCAAAAATATAGGGAACAAAACTATAAGAATGCATGACAATCAACAAGAGCCTAGAATAAATAAACGAAATTATATTTGCAAAAAAGAAAAAGAGTCAGGACAGATCAAAGAAAACAATCCACCATACTAGAAACCTTATGTACAATATTCTGAGTACCGGGCGGTGCCAGGTTTAAATCCAAGCACAGTGTCGAATTGTCTTCCTCTACTTTCTTTTCTTCGATTTCTTGCTGCTCAAGTCCATCAGCAATGGCTCGGTGGCGCCTCATGTGCCCACCTAACGCTTGCCCTATTGTGAACTTGAGCCCACAAATCGGGCACCCGTGGACCCGTGGTTTTGTGGGACCAACACGCACCTCGGTGCAATGGTCTTCTAACATCCTCGGCTTCTTGTGGCTTGCGCGGTGGCCTCCGAGCGCTTGAAAGGAGGGAAATTGCCGGTTGCATGTTTTGCACTCGAACATCCTGTTGGATGACGGTGTCTGCATCTGGATCTGCTGTGATGGCCGTTCTACGATCTTGAAGCTGTCGCAGCTGCTGTTGTTGCTGTTGCTGCTACTGCTATGGTGGTTGTACCCGTCTTGTGAAATTGACATGAGAAAACGGGCTAGGTTAATATCGACCTCTATTTCTTCGTCTCCGAGTCTGAATCTCTTCATCTTCACAGAAAGTATGTGTAGAGGTTTGTTTTAGGGGAGCTAGCTAGTGAATTAGGTTTGAGGTATGTATATGTATTTGGGTGGATATGAAATTATATAAAAAATAGATATATATATATATAGATAGATAGAGAGAGAGAGAGAGAGTCAATTGGTTGAATCCATGTCCATTACATGTAAATGGTTTGGTCCATTACCAAACAAAATGTATACAATATTGCCTAATTAATTGAGATGCTGCCAACTTGGAAGTGTATAGCACAACTTGAAAGTTATTTACTGGGTTCAATTCCTTTTTGTAAAATAAGTTTTTGATACACCCAGGAAGAATTAGAGTCTCCATTTTGTTAGAACTGGAGAGATCGATGTAGACCACAATTAAACGGCAGTTAGTCAGTCAGTTAGTTTAAGCCTTGCTTGAGCTGGCATTTGTGACTAGCAATTAAGTCTGCTTACTAGAAGCAAAAAAAATTGAACTGTTGAATTTTGAATTTGGCAACTTTTCCTTGTCCTTCTAGATTTAATTAGCACCTTCAGTTTTTTTTTTTTTCCTCTTTCCAAATTTAAATTTTAAACGGCAAGTCTAACATGTTGAAGAAAGAAGCATACTAGAAAGAGAAGTCAAGGAGTCATATAGCAACTGGTTTTATTCTTTACTTTTCTCGTTTTCTTAACTGGTTAGTTGCTATTAAATGCGTGTGCTTCTACCTTCTAGTAGGTGGTGATGTTGAATAAAACTAAAAGAATCCAAGATGTTCAGACGACTGACTAGTGTGACCAGTTAGCCCGATATTTTTATTAATACCCAAAAAAAAAAAACAAATTATCAAATCTGCTCCCACTCCAAATTTATTTTTAAATCTATCCCAACCGCCCGTCTGCTGGGCGGTCCGCTAGTGATTTTTTTTTTTTTTTTTTAGAGAGACAATATGAATATTAAGATGCTGAATTCTTAACGCTAAAAATTCGGATTTTTTTTAAATATTAGTTAGATTACTTCTTTTAAGCATATTTATACTAAAATACGCTAAATTACTTGGAATTATCTTAAATTACGTTGAGTTACACTAAATTACTTTAAATTACACTAAAAACAATAACTTCGCTAATTATGCTGAAATACAGTAAATTATGGTAAACTACGGAAAATTACGCTAAAATAGACCGATTCTGTGCTATCTTTCACGAATCATAAAAAATAGTAAAAAAATTCTGAAAATAGTAAAAACTGGTAATCTGCAAGTTCATTATGTAACTAATTTACTGAGCTACTTGGATTGAATGATATAAATGAAAATCTTAATCGGAAACTTCAACTCAAGTTTTGAGGCTCTTCCCTTTGTTTTTTGGCGATTCTGAATTTCAAAAGCCTGGCATAGTCGGCACAGACGCATGCGCATTTTCGCAAGCTTTCCGAAAAGTGGTCATTTGCTGAAATCGGACACTCGAGCGCCGTTTTATGACCGTTTGAAGTTTCATCGCCGTTTTTCGCCTTTTCAGTGAAAAATATCCTCCTTATTCATTTGTAATTTAGCGTAATTGACCGTATTTTAGCGTAATGTAATGTAATTTAGCGTAATTTAACATAATATAGTGTTATTCAACATAATTTCAAGTAATTCAAGTAATTTAGCGTATTTTAGTATAAATATGCTTAAAAGAAGTAATCTAACTAATATTTAAAAAAAAAAATCCGAATTTTTAGCGTTAAGAATTCAGCATCTTAATATTCATATTGTCTCTCTAAAAAAAAAAAATTCACTAGCGGACCGCCTAGCTGCTGGGCGGTCAGCTCTGGAAAGTGGACCGCCCAGCTGCTGGGCGGTCAAATCTGGGTAGTGAACTGCCCAGCCGCTGGGCGGTCAGGTGGGGAAAGTGGACCGCCCAGTGGACGGGCGGTTGGGGTAGATTTAAAAATAAGTTTGGGGTGGGGGCAGATTTGATAATTTGTTTTTTTTTTGGGGTATTAATAAAAATATCGGCCAGTTAGCTGTACACTTAATTTCATGCAAATCCTCTCCATTTTCTATAAATTTGACAAATCTGGTTTTGGCTTCATGCAGCGCATCAGTCATTACTTTTTCATTTTTATGTATTGATTGTGCGCTGTGTGAAGTCAAAATAGCTTTGTCAATATCTTAACCCTCCGATATTCTATTAAAAGTTGCCTTTTTCTAAAACAGGAAATGGAGATGATCATGACAATTTTGTTTCCTTTTCAAATGTTCCGATCCTCTCCAGTCTATATATATTGTAATAGTAAATTTTGGACTAGCTAATGGATAGGTGTTTACGTTTATTTGTTGCTGATGATATATGTGTGTCAGCGTGCATGAAACCAATGTCATCTGTATTTTGTGGTTTATAGATACTTAAGACTAAGAGTATGTGTAAAGAATGTAGAAAAGTTGTATATCTTCTAGAAAGAGATTATTTGTGCTAGAACTTCTAATTTTTACCTGCATATATTGACACACATATATATAAAAAAATGATATATATATCTACTTAATTTCTAAGTTTCTAGTACACACGTTTTAATTTCTTTTTGACCTAACACAAATCTAGGTAGCGCATGTAAAGGTAATTTTTTCATAAATAACCCTGGAAATTCACGTAAAGACATATATATATAGAGAGAGAGTGTGTGGCTAATATCAAAACGTTTGTTCCTAGCCCCCGGTGCAACCAAGTTGTTGGGTTTTCAAAGTCTAAACGGTCGATCCGAACCATTCAACATGTTCTCTATATTGAAATGTGCTTGGAGACTAAATTTTACATTTTTTGGAATTTTTTTACTATTTATTAAGCCAATTTGAAAGTTGCTGATCACATGGTCCAGAATTTAGTTGCACTGTTTTTACTGTTTATCCGGATCAGCAATTTTCAAAGTGGCTTAATAAATAGTAAACAAATTTCAAAAAATGTAAAATTTAGTCTCTAAGCACATTTCAATATAGAGAACATGTTGAACGGTTCGGATCGACCGTTTGGACTTTGAAAACCTGAAAACAACTTGGTTGCACCAGGGACTAGGAACAAACGTTTTGATATTAGCCACTCTCTATATATATATATATATACAAACTGAAAATATTAAGACGAAAAAAGAAATTTGAACTCTCTTTTAAATTACCTGATCAGTTTATAATGTCAGTAGAGGTTAAAAATTAAGACTATATATATATTGATAGAAATTAATTAGAAAGAATCAAGTTCAAAACCTACCTACCTAACCACAGTTTCATATATTATAATTTTTGTTAGCTGATCTTGCATGCATGCTTTGGAAACAAAGCCAGAGGTCAAGTATATTAGCTCTTAATTAATTACAGTTCCTATACGTATGTATACAGTTACAAGCATAGTGACAAATAAATTACTCGGGTTCGGTTCGGCGATGTCAAAAATTCGTGATTCGGTGATTCAGAAATAATTCGGGTATAATTCGGGAATTATTCAGAATTATTCGGAATTATTCGGATCAGAAATCTCAGTTCTACTAGGGAGCAAAAAAAAGAAAAAAAACAAAAAAAAAAAGTTCTGGGAAAAGTTCGGGAAAAATTCATGAATAATTCTTAAAATTCACGAATTATTCGCGAATAATTCGGTTAAAGTTTGGTCAACCGAATAATTTGACATTCGGTTTGACATCACAAAAAAAACGAATTATTAAAATTTTTTATGACTATGGTTACAAGTTATTCACAAGCTTCTCAAGATTAAAATTTACTCAAGTTGTAAAGCAAAGAATTGGAACAAAATAACAAGTACATTAATTAATATAATTAATTTATGATAATAATTTGCACATTGCCTACAAAACCGAACGCGTATCCCCTGCATTAACTCAAAAAGAAATAATGAATCTAAACCGTCTGATTTTAAACGGAGCCAATCCGGCTTCTAACTATAACTAAGGAGGATTTTCAATGTTCGTGAGGATTTAGTCTGCACGAATCTTAAAACAGATCGGATGGTCGAAATTCATTAACTCAAAAGATTTCCTTTTGAGTTAATGCAGAGGATACGAATTCTACAAAACCTAGCTACACATATTATATTAGAGAATATAATAATCATGTGATCAAGTTTGCATCAAAATTATGTCATTACCACTTATAATCATGTGATCAAGTTTTGGCCCAAATTTTGTAAAGTTTTTCACTTTTGGACTTATGTTGTCAAAAGTCTTGGTCATGATGCAACTTGGACCAAAAATTCATCCAAATTAAGTTGTATAGGATCCAATAAATGCAAAAATGAGTGCCCATGTGATTCATGACATGATATCTTTTGGCTACTAAAGGCCTCCAACATTGCATCTCCAATAATAATATATTGAACAACATCTTTGTGCATACATAATCATGAAATCATGATGCAACTTGGACCAAAAATTCATCCAAATTAAGTTGTATAGGATCCAATAAATGCAAAAAGGAGTACCCATGTGATTCATGACATGATGTCTTTTGTCTACTAAAGGCCTCCAACATTGCATCTCCAATAATAATACATTGAACAACATATTTGTGCATACATAATCATGAAATATAAATTCTTAAAAAAATTTCGTCTAAAATTATAAGAAAGTATTTATACATAAAAATAAATTGAATTTGTATGACTTAATACAAATCACTGAAAATTATTTTCGTTAAAAAAAAATTATTGCATCATATATGAATTCACAATGGCTTTGATACCAAATGATAGAAATTTAACAAAATCATAACGTGTTTTGCAATTAGAACACAAGCAATTCTGAATCCGTAAATCCAAAATAAAATAGCAAACTGATTTAAAACTTATAGTTTTGGAGTGACGACATCATTAAGAGGAAGCGTAAATACTGATCATCAACGGTTTTCCTCAGACGTGATGATGGAGACCTTAGGCTAATTATAAATCAAAAGAAGTAATCTAACAAATAATTTAAACAAAAAATTCGAATTTTCAGTGTTAGATTTCATTATCTTGCTCTTCATAGTGTCTCTAAAAAAAAAAAAAAAAAATCGGCTATAAAATGGCCAACTTTTGGGAGAGAAAACCGGCCATTTTATGACCGGTTTGGACATTTTTAGCGAAACCCCAGAATTCTGGGCTTAATAATTAATTTCTATTAAACTTTGGATATTAATAAAAATGTCGGCTCATGGTTCATGCTCTCCTAGCAAATAATATAATTTGTTTTAAAGAATATTCATCTAGTATATATTTCTGAATAATAGTTTTATTGGACTAGAGTTGAGCTTCAAGTCAAACCCTATAGTGTTTAATTAAACCTACTGTCATCATTGCTCTTTATTATTTGTCAATAATGTTTAATTATATTTAATGCAGTTGAGAACTATTTAAATGGCTGTTCAAAAGTAATATCCTTGGGCTGACCCACATTTAGTTTTTTTTTTCTTCCACAAGGAAAAACCCTAAGATACATATATGTAATTTTGAAAGGTCATGCAAGCATCTCTTTATTGAACCTCTTAACATTGTCACATCACTTGTAATAAAATTGTAAATAACTGATGTAAAAGTGTACTTATTAATTAATTTAGAAAGATTGATAAATTAGCAATTTATCTGCAAGTGTAATATAAATATAGAGGAGCTGGAGGCATGTATTTTCTGTCTCATATTCTTTATCTCTCATATTCTTTATCTTTGTTTTTAATGTCAAAATAGTCGATCAACTCTCAACATGATCTTCATCAATGATGTAAATAACAGTATGCGCTCATCGGCCGCCAAATGACTAATAAGCCAAAACGAACGTTTTTTACAACACTGATCTTCATATTAAAATGTGCTTGGAGACCAAACTTTTGATTATTTTTTTGAAAATTTGTACTACTTTTTGAAATAGGTACAAATTCACTGTTTCTGGACCATAAAAAAACGATGATTTTGTATATATCTTAAAAAATAGTAAAAAATTTGGTGTCCAAGTACATTAATATGGAGATCATGTTGAGCGGTTCGAATCGACTGTTGGAAAACATTATGTATTTCAATCCTCATAATTTTTTACAACTTCTTTTAAGTGATAAAATATTTTCATCTCTGCAATTGCAAAATATTGTTTAATTTACCATGTTAATGGGTCTCACAGTTGAATGGAGATCAGATGAATATAGTATGAAATTAATTGATGAATAATTGCTAAAATTGGTTTTATAAGTCGAATAATTGCTAAATTGTTACATGATAAACAGAGATTTTTTTTATAACTGTAATAATAAAAATACTCTCATACAATTTTGATACAATCCTGCTCCAATGTAAAATTTTGTTCATTAATCTGACAAATTTAGCAATCTCTGAACAAAACAAAGAGCTACAGTGATCCTAATTTCTATCCACCTTTCTTTCATAAATGCATTTATAAAGAAACATATTCATATTAAATGCCTTAATGACAGAATATGTAGCATACTAAGTAGCAAAAATATATATAACTTCAAAATCAAACAGTATTTTCCAATTTCATTTTTGTGTGAAAAAATAGTTATGGAATGAGACACCAAATTCATTCAAGAAAAGTATCAAAACTACAAGTTTTTACAAGAAAAATGGCTGCTATTATTGTATTACTAAAAGACCAGAATATATCATACCAAACCGGTACCTACCTCCCTGTACCTAACCTAGCCAAAAAATTGTTCAACGCATACCAGTCCCCAAAAGCTAAATCAACTAAACAAGCTAACAACCTTCTTATGCAGAACAACAAAAGAAAAAAATTACAATAATAAAAGAAAACAAATGAAAATGCAAAATGACAGAGAACACCCTGTAAGTTCCAAAAATTAAATAAGTGACAGTTAACCAAAAATCCTGGCATGATTGACAACCCAACATCTGGTATTCATATGGTTTTGTTAATTTGGTTTTCTCTAAACCAAATTTATTTTGGATAAAATAGTTTAGGTTGTTCGGTTTATTTGACTCGATTGCATTAAAAGTTGTGTTAGTTCAGTTTTTTAATTGACGATTTGATTATGATAATTAAAAATAAATAAAAAGAACAAACTAAATAAATTGAAATTTTAGTTAATATTTGCCAATATTGTAATATGCATACACTGCAATATAAATTATCAAGTTCGTACTTATATTATTGATTATAAGTTGAAATTTTCATATTAATTCGATATAACAGTTAATCGGAATAAAGTTGGATTTATTTGACTTTGTTTTCATTTGACTAATTGTATTATTATCGGTTTGAATTATATATTTACGCAAACTAAATTTACATTGGGTTCATTTGTCAACAAACCCAACCACAAGACGCAACAGGAGAATTTGCAGAAGGTGCAACCGTGCAAGGCTCAATTACCAGATTTTCCAAATTTCAAATTAAACCTTAAACAATTCGCTATTTAAAACATGGTGAATCACAATTAAAATTGTTGTGTATGCCTTTCATCTCATCATATATTTTTATTAGACTTGATTGGCAGACTATATTAAATAGAAAAAATTTAGTATTTTAGTATAGGAAAAATTTATAGCAACATCTTTTTAAGATTTATGTTGCTATAAATTATGTTATGTGTACCTGATATATTATGAAGTTAAGAAATACAATTAAGCTTCCTCATAAAATTTTGTCTCTTATTTCTGGCCTCTCTTCCATAAAAACCCTAACAAAAAGAAACTAAATAAACATACTAAATAAAAGAAATCAGTGATTCTGGGCGTCTTAATCTGTTACCATTTGTATCTGGTACCAACTGTTAAGCTCCATGGCTATCTCTATCATCAGCTGACTTGGTTATTTTACCCCTCCATACAATGAAACAGATAGCAGTCTGTATTTTGGCTGACATTTTTGTTGTTGTAGAGCAAAGTATGGCATCAGCACAAGTCATTATATCCTGTGCTGTTGTCAGTATCTGTTGCTGAATGCTGCATGTATGGACATGTACTGTCTCACTTGCTTGTCTACAGAGATGACATATGTTTTTTTTAAATGGTTGGAGAATAATGTGAAGAAAAAATCAAAAGAAAATTCATTACTCGTTTTCCTAGAAAAATTATTATACCAAACATGTTCAAAGTTCACTCTTGAAACAGTGTTAAATTCAGCGGCTCTTTTAAAAAAAAATAAGAAAAAAGAAAAGTAAACATGTGGATCAATTTTTTTCTGACTGTTTTTTATGCCAATCCGGCCTGTTTATTTTACTACATCACTGAGGGCCTCTTTGCTGATTTTTGGGCCGAAATAGGCTTTGGACAGGACCATGGGCTTCGGAAGATTGCACGAACGGTGTATCATTTCAATTCCTTTGATGATTTCAGATGTGGATACCGTGTGTCAAATCAGAGACATGTGGGTCCAACACAATAAATGCAGTGAGAAAACTGACTCGCCACATCAAATCTTGTTGTTACGCCGGACCTGGTTGCCATTTGCCATATGTTTTCTTTGTTTTATGGACTATGATTGCCATGTTTTCTTTGTTTTCTTTGTTTTATGGACTATGTGTCAAATGAGTCAGGGCTGTAAACGAGCTGGCTCGGGCCGAGCTGGGCCTTGGCTCAGCTCATTAATTCTGGCCCGAGTCTGAACCGAGCGAGCCGGATCTAGGAGTTCCGAGCCAAAAGTCTTGACTCAGCTTGTGACAAGCCAGCTCGAGCTAGCTCGCGAGTTGACGAGCTGGCTCGTTGGGCTTTATTGGGTTGTTATTATACAAATTCAAAAATAAAAAATAAAAAAGCTCATTCAAAAAATTTAAGAAATCGTCCAGCAGGCACATCTTCAAGCAACTGAAGCCCATATTATTTCTTCCCAAACCGAAAATACATCAATTTTGCATAATTGCGCCTTTGAAAATGAGACTGGACTTAAAATTATACGGGGCTAAACCCTAAATCTACTGTAGCTTAACGAGCCGAGCTGACCCCTAGCTCAGCTCGTTTATTTTGGCCCGAGCCTGAACCGAGCTGGTCAGCTCGGTCCACTACCGAGCGAGCTAGAGACGAGTCACAAGCGAGCCACGAGCCGCGAGCTTTTTTGACAGCCCTAGCTCTCACAACCTTTTAGCAGATCTGTCCCTAAGATTATTCATATTTGTTAAAATTTATGGATGTTTCATGTATGTTTGCTTCACTGATTGTATCACATTAAATATTTATGCAAAAACGAAAACATTGAAGGACATATGTGAAAAAGTACCTTCCCTCTTCTTGACCATCGTCCGCCAGAAAGTCTAACGCTTCTTTCCTTCCATCGTTTCGCTTCGTCGACGAAGACCGCCGAATTCCGATTTGCTCCTCTCACCTCAAATGGTAAATTTCTCAAATTCTCGTCTATTAGTTTTTCAAGCTCTCTCTTTGACCTTTATAGTCTGCCTTCGTTTATTGAAGGGATCCTATCTCGATCAAATTTATGCATTTTTTTAGATGATATTTAGATAGTTTTACTATTTGTTGGAATTGAACTTTACACCGGATCAGATATAATAAAAAAAACCTTGTCATTTTGCTCTAATCTGTTGGGATATGATACAAGTTGATTGATTCCAGGAATTCATTTGACTCTAGCTTACTGGAGCTTTTTGTGTATTGTAGGCAGCCCTGCCTTCGGTAAAAAACATCCTAGTGCTAGATTCAGAAGGGAAGCGGGTGGCAGTAAAGTATTTCACTGATGATTGGCCTTCTCTCTCTTCAAAATTAGCTTTTGAGAAATCTGTCTTTACTAAGACCATGAAAATAAATGCTCGAAATGAAGGTAGCACACCCTTCTCTCGAATTATGTATTATAAAATAAACTGGTCTTCAATTTATCAATTAAGGTTAAGTTGCATTAACTTGGATCAATTGAGAGTAATTTTAGGCAAATTGGGTCTCAATTTATAGCGTAATTAAGCCTATTACGGAATCGCTACTTTGCACCAAGGCCTGGTACCAAATATTTTGTGGCACTAATGTTGGTGTACAACTTAAAATTAGAATTGGGTGTATTTTGTGAGTACCAATAATGGGCCATTCTCGATATGGCAATATCTGATGCATCTTTTGTATGTATGTCTGTATGTGTGCGTATACACATGTGCAGCTGATATAGTGATGTTTGACGGGCACATAGTGGTCTTCAAGTTCATTCAAGATCTTCATTTCTTTGTCACCGGAGGAGATGATGAAAATGAGCTCATTTTAGCGTCAGTTCTTCAAGGTTTCTTCGATGCTGTTGGCACCATCCTCAGGTCTGTTTTCCTCCTAGTAAATTTTACGTTGGACTCCAATAGCCAAGAATATCAGTAACTGGATACATACATTTATAATATTGCAGTGGTATATTCCAATACCTTGTACAATGAAGATATTATTATGTAAATCCTTACTGATATGTGTCACTAGTATGGAAATTGACTGGTAATTTACTTACCTGGAGGCCTTCTGGCTGGTACCTGATATTTGAGGTTCATTGATGCTATGAAAATGAGAAAGTCATGTGGAACCAGGGTAGCGTACCTGAGTGGCATGTTACTATTGGGTCTGTTTATACTGGTTCATTACTTCGAAACTTTTTAGTTGAGATAATTTACTGATGGATTGATTATTTCTTTTGGATCTGGTACAGAAACAATGTCGAGAAAAGGACAGCACTTGAAAACCTTGATCTGATCTACTTATGCCTTGATGAAGTCGTAGATGGCGGGTAACTCTATGATTTCTCTTTTTATATTTCAGAACTATCTTTGTACCAATTTTTGGCACTTGTGCTTTTTTAGGTTAAGGAATGGCTTAAAGTACATAAGGTGGTTGTAAAATAACTTATTAAGGTGCTTTTAAGATTGTAAAATATATTGACCTGTTTTCTTTTTCTTAATTATGGACTAGTTTGCCTTTTCTCAATTCTTTTCTTTTGTTTCCTTCTGAGTATTATTTTTTCTCTCAGGATGATTCTAGAAACAGATGCTAGTGTGATAGCAGATAAAGTCTCCTCTGCCAGTGGTCTTGATTCTGGGGCCCCGTTCTCTGAGCAGGTACCTTAATTTCCATCCATATATTGGTACTGTTTTAAGTTCAATTTTACATAATTGATTTGCTAATCTAATACTTTGCTTGAATTATTATTTTATAGACTCTATCTCAGGCCTTTGCTGTTGCAAGAGAGCACTTTGCAAGATCTCTTCTCAAGTAAGTTTAGAGACATCTGGGTCAAAGATTATTTGCAATTGATGACTAGACCATACATTTTTTACTGGTTCTTTCCTTCCATTTCCTTTCGTTTGCTATCATGTGGAGTGGTTGGAGTTCAGATTAAATTCCTCCCGCTTTTCCTTAAATACTATAGGTAAATTTTGGGTTCTTGTCAAGTTTCATTCCTAAGAATTTTTTTAATATGCTCAGCTGGCAGGCCGAAGAAAGCCTTAGTGTGATTATGCTTTTAGACAAATTTGTCAACCTTACAATTGAAGAATTAAATATCATATCTGTTCCCAAATAATATTTGTTATCCTTGTGAATTCTATAGATGTTGTGTTGCAATTCAATTGGTGCGTTCGAAATATTGTTTTTATTTATTTGATTATATTGTCCATGGTGTATTTTAATTCTCTTTTGGTTCAAAGATCCAATCATCCATTAAAACAATGAGTGGTTAATTCTCTTTTGGGCCGAAATTGAACAAGTTGATCTAACTTGTGGTAAATTCGGACTCAATCATCCGTTAAAACAATGAGTGAACATAGTTTTTGTATACTTCCTCAGATTCTCTATCAATTATGCCGTGGTAATTTTATGGTTGTATCTCTGAAATATTCTAATACCTGCTCATTGAGCTGACCTGTTATGTTTTGTAATTCATTTGATAATATTATGGGCTTCAGTTGTTTGTTCCTAAACAAGAGGCGCTCCAGGGTAAAAAAAAAAAATGATTCTAGTGAATACTAGCTATTTTTATTCATCAGTGGGTTAAGGGTTTAAGGCACTAAAGTTACATGGAAGAAATAGTGAAAAATTTCAGACTTCTGCAAATTCAAAATTTTGATACATTGCAACACCCCCACATGGAAGAAATAATAGAAACTTCGAAAATGATTACAACAAAAAAGAAACCCTACAAATATCGAAATCACAATGTTTTGTGTGTCTATTTTATTTTTAAGAATGAATGATTGGCTAGATTTTAGTTAGAACTACCCCCGTCAGAATCTTCTATTGTAATACTGTTTAAGAATTGTAAAATGGTGAGCAAGCCGTTTTGATTTTTTTTTTCATTATATTGAGATGCATGGAATTCGATTATTCTAAGCTGCTTCAATCAAGAATTTAAAATATTAACATATATTGGTTTTATATTCTTCGTATAGATTATGATGGGGACAGAATGATTTTTTTTTTTAAATAGAATTTCTGTAAACAAAATCAACGGAACAAGCCTCTGGGCTAAGAATTCTCGAAATCTAGCCTCCATCGATCCCTAGAATCGGTGGAGCAAAAAAAACGCAACCTACACCGGTCCCTAGGACCGGTGGAGCATGTTTTGCACTGGCCACAGCGTCCTACACGGAAGGCTACACGAAAAAACCTCTGCACCGATCCGGTGAATCGGTGGAGCTTAAAAAATGCCTCCACCGGTCCTGTGGATCGGTGTAGGCAGGTTTAGGGTTAAAACAAGCAGCCGCACCATTCTTCCCCTCTCTTCTTCTCTTCTCAGCCTCCATTCTTCTCTCTTCTTTCTTCTTTCTTTCCTTATTTCGTTTTTTTCAAATTCAATAGAGAAGTTGCCATATGAACATATCGCCACCACAAT
Organism: Carex parvula; assembly: GCA_025461045.1. Taxonomy (NCBI): domain Eukaryota; kingdom Viridiplantae; phylum Streptophyta; class Magnoliopsida; order Poales; family Cyperaceae; genus Carex; species Carex parvula. Next base: position 243,236 of record JAJGRW010000589.1, read on the forward strand.
TGTACTCAGCATCATCTTCTGATTATTATTGTGAGTTTTTTTTTTACTCATATGTTTATATTTAGTGTTGTAAAATTGAAAAATATTTGGAGTTAATTTGGTGTTTGAATTTTGTTCAGCAAAATGTCACTGCTATTGATCAATGTGTATTATGGTGGTAACCTCCAAAACACTTCAACAGGTGTTGGTTATGACATAGGGGCTGCATTTACTTTTACCGTATCTGATTCTACCAGTTTTGCTATTGTAAGACGGCAAATATACGTTGGACTTGAATTGCTTCCAAGTCGAGTCAAATTGACAATCAGGGTACGTATGAACACAGCACAACCCGGATCGTACCATTTCTCACTATTTCGGATAGAAAATGAGGAAACTTGGGATGTCATTAAACAAACTGCAGCTCAAGTGACTAGATTTAAGGTTATAGAATTGGTAGCTGAGGCACACCAGGGTAGAAACCAAATCAGTTATGATCCGTGTCCAGATAGTTTGCCTGGAGGTAGTAACACACCGTCGGTTCAGACCGGCTTTCATCCTGACTCGGGCAGTGTACCTGTACCCACCTACACACCTCCGGTTCAGGCTGGTGATGACCCTTGTGAGCAATCAGATCAAGACAATGAATCTGATACAAGTTCTTTTGATGATGACGATTCGGCTGAAGCATGGGACGCAGATATGGACGAATATGAGGCTGAAATGAACGCCCGAGAAATATTGAAGGATTGGCACGAGTCGATCCCATTCCTCAATCGAGAACTTAAGCATCCATGTTCATCATTCAACGATGAATTGCCAATGCCATACAAGGATCGTGCATTTTTTGCGAACCCCCCCAGGTTAGATGAAAAATTTGCTGAAGGTCAAATGTTTGAATCCAAAGCCAAACTAAAATCAGAACTTGCTGATTTTCACCTACCCCGAAACACAGAGTTGGAAGTGCTAAACAGCAGCAAAACTAAGTATAGAGTTAAATGTAAATCTTCTAAATGCCAATGGAAATTGTATGCAATTGTAGTACCAACAGGTGCATGGACAATTTCCACCAACCCGTTTATCCACACATGTTTTGGAAGTGCTGAAAGGTTGGATAGTCATCAAATGACTGCCAGAGTAATTGCTGATATTATTAAACCGGCTTTGAAAGATGATCTGGAGTTAAGCATTAAAGCGGTCAAGCATATGGTTAAAGTTAAATTTGGGTCAGTAGTGCCCTCGTATAACAAGTTGTGGAGAGGTAGGGAACTTGCAATTGCCGACTTGTTTGGGAGCTGGGAGAAGTCTTACGAGATGCTGCCATCGTTGTTGGGTGCCATCAAAGCATCTAATCCAGGTACACAGTACCTAATAGAACATGGACCATCAGACCAATTTAATATCAATATTTTCAGCCGGGTTGCATGGGCATATGGGCCATGCATTGAAGCATGGCCTCATCTTCGACCCGTTATCAGTGTTGATGCCGGGTTCTTATCCGGAAGATACAAGGGTAAACTTTTTATGGCTTGTGCTTACGATGCAGAGCAACAACTCTTGCCACTTGCATTTGCAATTTGTGAAAAAGAGTCTATAGAAAATTGGAGTTGGTTTATGAATTAGTTGCGTATCAATGTTGTTGGGCCAGGAAGAATCTGCGTTATCTCGGACCAGCACCTTGGTATACGAGGGGTGTTTGAGGCTCCTAATCTGGGATGGTGTGAGGAAAACGGTGAAGCTGTCCACCGACCGTGTTCACAGCATATTTGTGAAAATATTTGAAAAAAATACTCTCAAAAGTGGATCAAAACTGTATTAAAAAAATATATTGAGAAGAAAAAAATCTGGAGATTTGAAGAGGGGATGGAAAAAATTAGGCAAAGAGATGCAGACGTATATGACTACATTATGAAATTTGGTAAACGGCTCCGCAACTCTGATGCAGAGCCTTTGGCTCTGCATAAGTGGGCACAAGTGCATGATGGATTCCTCAATCGATGGGGTATAATGACAAGTAATGGCTCTGAGGTACTAAACAGTGTATTTAGGATTGCCAAGCAACTACCTGTGTGTGCAATTGTTGAAAAGACCTTTTATAAGTGCGTCGACTGGTTTGTAAATAGGCGGGAGGCCGCGATTGGATGAGAGGCATCGGGATTGGATTTTTCAATGAACATTACACTACTTTTACATCGTCGTAATGAGAAAGCAAGGAAACATAATGTAAGACCGATGTATTATGGCCATAACAGCTATGAGGTTATTGATAAAAATGGAATTCTCGAGACAGTAAGTCAATAATTCGATAAATCTAATTATTTACTTTCACGTAATACATTTGATGTAAATATGATTTTTTAATTGAAGGGTGTTCGGGGCGAAGTGAAGTACGATGTTACCTTCCCTGCAGAAGGAATGCCTATATGTGTGTGTCGGAGACCTCAATTAACAGGAATCCCATGTAACCATGTTCTGGCAGTTTGTTTCTTTAGGAGGCTAAATCCTAACGACTATGTTAACCCATATTACAGCTTACAAAATTATATAAATACTTGGTCTGGTCGTTTCTATGGATTTGGAAATAAAAGGAACTGGCCATTAGTTGATGGCCCCGTTATAAGACCAGATCCGGATAATGAAAAAATAAATAAGGGTAGGAGAAAACACAAGCGAAGAATTATGACTATGGACAAAATGGAGGCCCCTGCCAGGAGGCCGAATGCTCGACAACACAATCAAGAGTCGACTACAGCAAGACATTCGGGTATAACAATTTAAAAATTCAAAATACAATTCCGTTTATTTCCAATTAAATTTGAACTAAGTTGTACTCATTTTGTAACAGGTGCATCGACTCGATAAACTCGTAGGATTTAGGGATTTCTAAGTTTACAAATTATGTTGAACTAAGTTGTACTCATTTTATTTGAACTAGGTTCTATTTATGTTGTATTTTAAGATTTTATGTTGTATTCTAAGAATTTATGTTGTATTTTAGGAATTTATGTTGTATTCTAAGAATTTATGTTGTATTCTAAGAATTTTTATTGTATTCTAAGAATTTATGTTGTAATTTTTATTGTATTCTAAGAATTTATCTTTGATATTTTTATTGTATTCTAAGAATTTAATCAAGAAATTATGCTTCGGTGGTACATACATGAATTTCAAATATTATTCAAATAAGCATAATTTAAACAACACATTTAGCCATGCTACAAAAATTCAAATTAACATAATAACATACATATAATAAAGCTACAATAGTCCATTTAACATTACAGATAACATACATATAAAATTCAAATTAAAGCTACAATAGTCCATTTAACATTACAGATAACATACATATAATAATGGATCCAATCTAATTAATCTTCAGGTACCTTTGCAAAAAAAAAATTAAAAGGTATCATGCATTAATCAATAAATAATGGATCCAATCAAAAATTTAAAAGGTATCATGCTTAACAGAGGCACTTACTCAGTCGAAACATGTTAACACCTTCGTCGGCGCTGTCGAGTAGGTCCAAGGGCGTCAGTCCCGGGAGTGTACGGCTGAGTAGGCTGCCTTGTACGGACTCCAAGAGGTGGATCTGAAGTGGATGGAGCATAATCTGCTGTAAGATTTCCCGGATCTCCAGTGGATGGTCCCATCATACTAAAGTCTCCCGCTAGTTCATCGAGCATGAACTGAGATATAGATCCATGCTTTGTGCCACTCATGAAGTTGTCCCACGTCGGGGGAGGCTCTGAAGTTGTAGGACGACGATAATGTTGATCAGGTAAATCATCATCCAAATTGATCATGTCCAAGTCCATAGGGATCCCAGCACTGTCGAGTATGCCTCGGAAGATGTGAATCTGATCAATATCCTCCATAATGTCACGAGCATTCTCGAGCATCATCTTGCCATATGCCATTTGTCCCAGGGTCTTCACCATGTTTATTGCCTGCATAGTGAATTGTATCTCTCGAGAAATCTGCATAATACATTTCGAACTGTGACATATTGCACATTAATATTGAAAAATACTGCATTTGATTGAAAAAACTAATAATGTACGAACCACACGAGAATGCCTATGACCATGAGGAACGTATGCCAGTGTTGCAACATCTCCTGTACGCGGGGGAGCCTGACGCCGTAGAGCTTCCGGATTGTTATCTGATAGATACACTGATCTCATACCACGCGCGTTGAACCAATGCATGTACATATGATGCCTACTCATGTCATATGGTCTCCGCTCTCCAACTAATACTGTAGGCTTCTCGATGTACTCACTAAGAGTAATCGCCCAACAACCATCCCTTGTTGAATTGCCATCGTGATACCACGTCTTTCGTAAATAACTGATCTCATCCCATGGTAAAGGAGGAGGAGGCGGGACCTCTTGGTACTTACCAAACTGGCGCATGACCCTATCCGCATGTTGAAACTCCACCTCCAAAAATGGATCACGTAACCGCATCTCATCCAATATCTCTTTTGTCGTCGGACATGTCGAGGTAACTGATCATAGTAATCAACGTATGGTCGCCAGTTAACTGTCTCATCAGCTAGTCTATCGAAGTTATCTCTATACGTGGCTGTACCACCTGTAAAAAAAAATATAAATTTTAAAAAACAATTGTAAATCTATCGAAGTTATCTCGAATTATAAATTTTTTACCTAAGTGAGGGTTCTCTGGCCACAAATGAAAAGTGGTCCACTTCACACCGAAAGCATTCCTCATATCCTCATCGGCACCACCGAAGGGAGGTGGCTCTGATCGGGGTATAGGCCGACCAACAGCAAATCGAGTCCATGACCAAATCTGTAACAACAACATCGGACCCGCTATCGTGTCTGCCCCCGCGTGGCAAGCACGTGACAACTCTCGATAGAGATGTGCAAGTACAGCACCTCCCCAATTGTATTCTCGTGGAGTCTCTAGATCAGTGATGAATTGCAAGTACATCGCAGGGACTCCATCCGCACTTGAATCTGGAAACATAACCGACCCGAATAAATCCATACAAAAACCTCGAGTGTACCGTGCAACTATCTCATCATTGTGCCAATCTTCTAAGGGTAAACTAAATTGCGCCTGCAACCATTTTAGTCTAAGCGCATAAGCAGAGACATGCAACATCTTCCAACGTCACTGTCACCTCACCGACAGGTAGATGAAATGTATTGGTCTCCGGCCTCCACCTCTCAACCAGAGCAGTAATCAAATGCGGATCAATCTTGCAATCATTAAGGCGAGCAATTTGATACAACCCTAACCTCTTCAGAGCACCTTCCATCCGACTGTTGTAAGCAATACTAGTCTGATGTGAATTTACCTGCAATGAAGAGGTAGGCTGCCAAAAAGAATTAAAACATTATAAACCCTTCAAATACTTCATATAATATTTATTTGCAACAAATAATTAATAAATATAATCAAAATTACCATATCACGAACTTGCCATGCCCTGTGGTTCTGTGGTGCTAATTTCAACAACTCTGGATAATCCGGATTATCCATTGACTCTGTTAGAAAAATTGATAAATAAATATTTTTGCAACTGATGAGAGTCATCACACATAAATATATAAACAAATAATTTTTCAAGCATATGGCTACAATAATGAAAATTGAACTATATGTAAACAACATATCATCTAATTTTGATTTTAAAAATAAACTTCATGAACACTTAATTACACAAATTTATACTACATATTACTAATTTTACACATTTATAATTTTATCTAATTTTAAACTTCATGAGAGTCATCACACATTTATCTAATTTTACAAAAATTATAATACATATTACTAAAAAGTTACATTATACTACATGAACACTTAATTACACAAAATTATACTACATATATACTAAATTACACTAAATTAACATCAAATAAACTCTAAATTAATACTACATTAGCACTACATTACACTAAATTAACATCAAATGAACTCTAAATTACACTACATTACCACTAAATTACTAAATATACTCCAAATCAACACTAAATTACACCAAATACTAATTTAACACTACATTTCACAAAAACAATCTAAATATACTAAACAAACTAAATTAAATTAGTTATTCATTTTAATTCGGCTAAAATAAAAAATTATAAAAAAAGGGATATTTACCTCGTCAAAATCGTAGATCCGAAGAGTTTCTAACTCTCTTAGACGATCCAGAAATTTTAAAACAATTGGATGGAGAAATGGTTGAGTAAATTGAGAGGATAAAAGAAAAAGAAAAAAAAAAATAAGAAGAGTTCGGAGAGGAAACGAAGGAGAAGAAAGGGAGAGACAGAGATGGAGCTCTGGAGCTCTCGGGCGGGTTTTTTGGAGATCAAGCCTCCACCGATCCTAGGGATCGGTGGAGGTATAATGAGGGATTTTCTGTGGCGAGGGTTTCGCCTGGTGTAAAATATGCTCCACCGGTCCCTAGGACCGATGTAGATTGTGTTTTTTTTACTCCACCGGTTCCTAGGATCGGTGGAGGCTAGATTTCTAAATTTAAAACAGCAAAGACTGGTTCCGTTAAATTGATTTAAAGTAATTCTATTTAAAAAAAAACCGGACAGAATAGTGCAATGTGCAGTATCACTAGCTAGTTGTCTTTTTATATGATTTTAATTACAAAGGAAGAGTAAAAAGAGTGAACCAATAAAATCAACGAATGAAGGGAATAATTTAAGAAATAAACAACTTTATTCAAGCATGATACAAGTCTACAACTAGTGTATTGATTAAACCCGCCCGGTCCAATCCGGACCGGGCGAACCCGTGGATCGAACTCGGACTGGCCCAAGCCCGTGCCTAAACCAGGACCGGACCGTCCAAACAGGTGAGCCGGGTTAGCTAAGGCGCGGATCGCATTTTTTGGACCCAACCCTTCCAGACCAGACTCGTTTGAACCCTCGGATCCGATCCAGATCGGACCGGGTCAAACCCGGACATAACCGCCTGAACCCGTGCCTAAACCCTCGGACCCGGACCCAAACCCGCCCGAACCGTGCACCAGCCACCACGCATGGACATGGTCCAATGAACCGTGCATAGGCAAAATTTTTTTTGAGGCAACCAAGATTCGAACCCTTGACCTATTGAATAAGCAACATATCACTTACCATTACACCATCTCACATTTGTTGTCTAAATCTGCTAACTTTTATATTTAAGTTATACTTGAGTTGATTTTTAATATTTAATTTATATAATACAAGTGTTAACATAATTAAAATAAATACATTTGTTGTCTAAATATGAATTAACATATATACATATTATTTGACATCTTAATTAAAATTAACATATTCATATGTTAATTGATATGTTAATTCTATAAACTTTAATTTGAATTAACATATGTATCTTCTTAATTAAAAATATATTATACTATATTCCTGTCCATCTGATCATGATCGTGCGGTCTATATATTTTGCTTTAGAAAGATAACCTAATTGCATCATTTTTCACTCAGAAACAAAAAGCCAGAGCTTTAGTTACCTTTTTTTTTTAAATGTTGTGCCTCTCATCAGAAAAATGAATAATTTTTTTGTTTTGTGATTATTTTTTTATTAATTTGTTATTAATATGTGATTTGTGTGATCTAATTGGCTTCATGAAGACATATATTTACAAGATTTATGTAATTTTCTATTAATTGTTATTGAGATATAACACAATAAAAGCACTGATAGGGAACAGAAATTTCATGTTTTTTTTATAAAATTATTCATATCTTTCAAAATATAAAAAATTATAATTGCAGTTTCTAATTTTCCATGAAGAAAATATATATGTCGCTTCTATCATGATATTGATCATAAATATGCTAATTAATTATTGTATACTAGCAAAATATTACTTTAAAAAAAATAATGCAAGAACATATCTTATAGCCTTTTCTCTTTTGTTAATGTCTGATGGATTGTCAAACAGTTTATTTTTTTTAACTATTATCATAACATAGGATTTTTTATGTTCCTCATTCTTATATCTTTGTTTAATAAAAAAACTATGAAAAGACAATAAATTTTCCATTATTATATACTGTTAATTAAGCACCATTCCATATAATTAATGTATTATAAAATTGAATCCTCAATAAAAGACAACAGTGTTTGATATGCAGTTTACAGCAAATACACATCTAATATGAAAACTTATGAAACACTAAATTAATTAATTTCAAAAAGGAAACATTTACTCATAAATATTATAGACTTCATAACTTTTCCAAACCCATTACAATATCACCTTTCTTTTTTCATAATTAATTAATTAAGCAACTTAATTACTTAACTAAAAAAACCCTTACAACCAGAACCAAACATTAATTGACGACACATATATAAAAATCAAAATTATTAAATTTGACTATTACTTGATACCATCATCCACAACATAACAGCTCTCTCTTCTTTCAATAATTTTAGTATTTAATGATTGTTGTTTAGTATTTAATGATTTTTATTTTAGTATTTAATGATTGTTGTTTAGTATTTAAATTAACTTTTGTTTTTAAATTTATTGTTTTAAAATAATTCAGTTCTAAAGATAAATATAATTCGGTTTTATTCGGTTTTAACATAATTCAGTTTTGTTATAACAATAATTATTGGGTTCAAATAAAAAATAAAAAATAAAAAATAAAAACGGAAACGAAAACCAGAAAAAAAACATAAAAAAACAGTAAAAAAAAAATGACCCGGACCGAACCGTGGAACCAACCCGACCCGGAACGGATCGTCCCAACCCGCCGGGTTTGGGTTGCCTGAACCAAACCCAACCCACCGGACCCGACCCGAGCTAACCCGTGGACCGGACGGGTTTGGACCGGACCGACCCGACCCGGACCGTTTCCAATTGCCTATCTACAACTAAATGGGGTCACCAAATTAAACCTAATACTTAATGAGGAGGGTTCAAATGCCTCCACTTTTCATGCCTCCATCATGCCTCCATATTTTAAAACTTTAATAACTCAAAATTTAAAACTTAAAAGTCAAAATAAAATCGTTGGATATGATCTACTTCATTTTATCTATGTGCTCATAAAAAATTATCACATTTCGATTTTGTTTTTATGTGAATCAATAAGTTGAAAAATCAACGTCTAGAAATTATCTACATTAGTATGTTTTTTACAAGCTTTTGATGACAACCAAAACAAAATTGAAATATCATAAATTTTTACACGTGTATAGATAAAATGATGTAAACCATATCCAACGGTTTTATTTTTACTTTTAAGTTTTAAATTTTGAGTTATCAAAGTTTTAAAATATGGAGGCATGAAAAATGGAGGCATTTGAACCCTCCTCATACTTAATTTATTTTTATGTAATAATGTAGATAAAATATGGTGATGCTTAAGAAAAATCCAGAGGTAAATTCCAATGTAACCCATTAGGTTGTGAGTCCGAATCTGCTGTGATTCCGAGAGAGATCGCAGGATTCTGAAATTTCGAGATCAACGGTTCAAACTTTTTTTTACACGGATCTCGAAAATGTTCTTAGAAAAATAAATTTTCATGCACCTCGAGAAAGACCAACAGTTGAGATCGGATCGCAGGTCGTGTGATTCTAAGAATCACAGCAGATTTATTTTCATTAGGTTGTTTATGAAGGAGAGACAGATCCCACTTGCCAGACAGGATGCATAAAGATTTTATAATAGGTTCCGAATTTCTCTTTCCAGTAACAGCATCAGTGGCCTGGCTAGCTAGCTTCTGGGAAACTTCGTACACATATGTATGTCCTTAATTATACACGCGGAGACTCTGGTCAATTACGCTTTTGTTGACCTTGACCTTGACCTTGACCTTGACCTCCAGGTATCAACTGCACAAATTCTGTGAAAAACTAACTAGCTTTGTCATCTCATTAAGCAAATCACGCAGCAATGGGTCCCACTCGTCAGCAGACTCCTTAATTAGATCTCAATTACCTAGTCAATTCATTTTCTATATATAAAAATCGGAATTGAATTTAATTTGTCCAAATGATTTTGGACTTAAACCGTCCGATCTGTACGTATTTAAATTTGTGCGAATTAATAAAACTTAATAAATTTAAATAACTCTAGGAATCTAAACTGTAATGTGAATCAGACAATTTGGATCCAACTTTAAAGAAGACTTTATCCAAATTGTGAGCAAGACTTTATCCAAATTTTAATGTCCTATAATTAATATGTTATTTTCTTGAAGTAACCAAGAAGTTGCTTGGTTTCTTGCCCCGGAAGATGTAGATCTATCGCACCCTATATATATATAAGATCCTTGTAACATGCATGCATGTATACCTCCAAACAAACCACACTCAATCTCAATGGGAGCATCCAACAAACATACAAGGGAAGAAGCAAATCTAATACTCTCACTAGCACTCCCTCATGAACAAAACAATAAAATCAAAAGAAGAAGGAAGACAAAAATTCCAGGAGTATTTGAATGCAAAACATGCGATCGCCAATTTCCGTCATTCCAAGCCCTCGGGGGACACATGACGAGCCACCTCAGGCCGAAAGTTCGGTTTGATGGGCTCGGCATGGTAATCACAACGAAATTTAAGGAGCGAAAGAGGCATCTATGTAACTTGTGTGGGAAGGAGTTCATGTTAGGTCAGGCATTGGGCGGACACAAACGTCTACACCGAACTCCTGCGGTAGTAACCGAGCAGTTGTTGCATGACCGGCGCCGTGAGGCTAGTATTGATTTAAATATGCCTCCTTTGGACATGAACACCTGAATGACATAGTGGGTTGTACTTTTATAGGTACTTTTATTTGTATATATAGTTGCTGCATTTATACTACATGTTATATATGTATGATATGAGTTCTGATAGCGTTTTAAGCTGTATGTAAAGTATGATAAGAAGTATTGAAGATTTAATACCAAGGGGTTCTGGAACCAATTTTGACTGACCAAATAATTAATAGAGTTATCATTCAATTAAATAATGTGTGAAGTATTCGGCTTAGGGCTGCACAAAAAATTCGTAGTTCGTAACTCGATTCGAGTTTGATTCGAAAAAGTTTGTAAAAAATTCGTTCGAAATTGAGTTCGTTTGAAATTAATTCAAACCAAACTTAGTTCGAAATTAATTCAAATCAAACTCAAACTGGACCTAGTTCGTTCGAAATAGGTTCGCAAATCAAATTTAGTTCGAAATTAATAACTCAAACAAACTGTTAATTTCCGCTGATAATGAACGTACTTTAATGTTTTATTTAGGATAATATTTGAGTTTGTAATAATTCTAAGACTTTGGTGATTGTTCTGTACTTCTATTGATATTTAAATTGTACATATCCGATCTGAACAATGTTCACATCTGGCTTCAAATCCTGAGTCATCAGAATTTCACTCAGGCTTGCCGTGAAGCTATTCAACACAAGTTGGGCCACCAAAAACCACAATATTACTACGATCTTTGTATGGTAAATACGAATTCCTGGCACACTACAACATTCACACCCATCAGCGACCGGCCAAATCAGTCGCTGAAGGGTATTTCGCCGGTCGCTGATGGGTGCACCGGTCGCTGATGACCAAAATCGGTAGCAGACGACTTGGACGCAGATGTTTCGTCGTTGATGACCACCTAGCTGATGTCACCGGTCGCTGATGCTTCCGGCGCCGGTCGCTGATGACCACTTTAGCGACCGATTGGTTCTGTCGCTGATGCTGCGTGCTGACGTGGCACAAGATCATCAGAGACCGATTGGCCGGTCTCTGATGGTTCAAAATCGGTAGCAGAAGGTTTTTTTTTTTATATTTTATTTGTTATTTTTTTTTTTTCCAATTGGTACGAAATGTATCAAACAAATATAAACCCGTTATGTTCATTTATTTTTCTCCAGCCCCAATTGGTATGAAACGTACCAAATAATTCACAAGCAATTCACAAACAATTCACAAGCAATTCAAACTAGCAATTCACAAACAATTCACAAGCAATTCAAATTAACTTAAATACATCATTTATAGTGCTGTTAGTTTTAATACCAAGGGTGCATGACTTGAAGCCAGCAGTACAATACAGAAAATAATACTCCCACGTGCGAAAGAACTTTTCGTCGAATTCCAATGCAAGAATTTCCCTGAAACGATATAATTGGGACTTGTAAGAATTTTTCAATCGAGATAAAAAAACACATGCACTGCACATACAAACCAAAGATTGTAAAGGCCAACTTAACTTCCATCAGAACATTGGAATGGAACATATCAAGTATGATACTGCAATAACTCAAAAAAAGAATTCCGTATGCTAGAGTTTTTTACAACAGTTGTAAACATATTAAGTATAAACTGTATTTTCTTATTACTTTCAATCCATGAGAAAAAAAATATATGCTAGGGTTTTTGACAGCAATTGTAAACATGCATGTAGATAAACAACCATCACCATCCAATAGGACTTGGCATTTCCAAATCCAAAATTATAAATTGCATGTGAGATATGAAGTGAAGGGTGATATGAGTCTACCTTAATCTCGAGGAAGTGGACTTGGCATTTCAATTCCTTTATGAAGTCAGAGCTTAACCTATACTCATCATACCTCTCATCTGGAATTGTTGTAAACTGCACTCCAAAGAAAAAAAAAGTTAACTGTTCAACTTCACTCTTTTTCAGGTGACAACAAAACTAACTAGTACACAGTAGATCAAGCACCATTGCAGTCCAGTCCATTGTTTGTGATTTTCTAGTTGAGGTAATCAGATAGTTCATCAAAATACCAGAATAAATGTTTCATACAATGTATCTTCGATATAAATATTTAGTTTTGATGATTTAGCGCATCAATCCAATGAGCTTTATGTCTGATAAGGAGATGCAGAATTAAAAGATATTTGAGCTATTATTGATGCACTTGATTAATTCATCAATTGATCTTTCAATGTACTTGATTAACTCGAATCGAATACACTGGTTAACTCTTTTGGTACATAAAAGAAACCTATTGTACAGGAAAAAAACCTGGTACAATTTTCAACTCCTTGGTACAAAAAAGAACTTTGATACATAAAAGAATTCTCTACTATCGAACCTTGTACAGATGTTTTACTCAGTTTTTTTTTTTTTGCATTGTTTCCTGCTTTGCTCTAGGACAGTATAGACTGATACCATTATAGAAAAACAAGACATATACACAAATAAATGTGACATAGATTCCACAAAATTAAAACTTGATAGAGAATCGATGAATATACCTACTGAATGATGGAATTGCATGAAAGCACCTTCCTACTCACGTAGATCTCCCACTATCGCCTCTCTGTAAACCCCTCATCCCTCTCCCGTACTCTCCCTTTTCAAAAATACTGAAAAAGAAATATCAATACTAGATAAAACAGAGATCCACATACAAAATGCAAGATCTAGAACAAAAAACTACCTGAATCCATTTGCTCGTCACAGCGGGGTCGGGTGGCCGGGGATCGGGCAGAAGCAGCGGTGTCGGCCGGCTAGAGAGAGAGACAAACAGAGAGAGAGAGACAGAGAGTGAGAGAGAGGAGAGGTCGGGGTGGCCAGGGGTCGGGCGGCAGCGGGGTCGGGGGTGGCCGGTAGCAGGGCTCTTTTTCCTTTTTTTTTTTCTCTAAACCCTAAAACGCGGGAGAGAGAAGAAAGACTTTGGCGGGGAGGCGGGGATTTTTTAGGGATACCCTTCAGCGACCGGGCCAGATCGGTCTCTGAAGACTGTGGGCGCCGGTCGCTGAAGGGTTCGTCTCCGAAGCACTTTATTTTTATTTTTTTAATTTATTTTTTTGGGTCTTCAGCGACCGGCGTCCTAACCGGTCGCTGATGCCGGTCGCTGAAGCCCCATTTTGTTGTAGTGGCATAATTTTGAATGAAAGAAAAAAAAAACTGATTCAAATATGATGAAGTTGAGACAGAAGCTTCCGGATTAGTAAACATAGCAGATAATAGGTCAAGTACTGAAGTTCGGTCTTATTGCGCCTTGGGGAACTCTCTTTGCGTAGATGTACGAGTAAGTAGTTCTTCCTTGAGTTTCTTGAGTTGATGTAAGAATTAGATAGAGTTTGATGTCAAAAGAAGGAAGAGAAAGATGTAGAATAAACAACTTTGAATACTTTGGATATTTGAAAATTTTGGTTTGGTGATGTTGCTCCTGTTGGCTATTTGAAAAACTTTGGATTATGTGATTGTACTAAACTTTGATTGATTATACTGAACTTTGGTGTTTTATATAAATTTTGGTATTTGTAATTACCTTTGATATAAACTTTGGTGTACTATGTAATTAGAATTCAGAATGCCTGAGTTTTTATTGAAGTGCTGTAATTTCAAACTATGGCCCAGTCATAAGTCATAACTCTTAAGTCGTAACAAAGTTCGTAAAAGTTCAAAATTGAGTTCATAAACAATTCGATTCGAAATTGAATTCGTTCGAAATTAATTCAAACCAAACTCAACTGGGGGTAAGTTCGATTCGGTTCGGTTCGTTTGCAGCCCTAATTCGGCTGATTTAAATGATTTATTATGGATCTATTTAGTTCAACAGTAACAATGATGATATCGACAGAGGTAGCATACAATCTATTTGGACATTGCAAAGTTTTCTATGTTTGCCTCAAAGTAAATATTGTGTATACAAATTTCTACTACTCCTTGAATATCATCAATATATATCAAGGTTCTAAATAGCGTTTATAGCGTCGTAGCGGAAAGGCTAAAAAAAAAGCTATAGCGAATAGCGTTTTTTTTTTTTTTACATTTCGTATATTCAATATTTGTACTAAATATCAACATTATCTAAAGTCTCATAGAACAATAAATAACACCAAAGTAATTAAGAAATTATAATATTCATATTGAACCAGTACAAAGTTCAAATTGCTGTTCAAAATATCCATAGTAATATCATAAACTATCGATTTTTCTTATTAAAAATATCTTAAGCATCATGATTCATGACATAATTTTTTTTTCTATTCAAATTTTATTTTCGATTTGGACTTTTTTTCTATTCAAATTTCAATTTCTATTCCCAATTTCAAATTGATTTATCTGTAGCAAGTAGCAACAAATTCAATTTCGGTTTGAGATTTTTTTTATCTTTATTTAAAACCCATATAAATTGCTTTAAAAAAAAAAACCCATATTGTATAGCGCAAATAGCGCGAATAGCGGACCGCTATAGCGCTGTAGCGGACCGCTATAGCGCTGTAGCGGTCGCTATAGCGGCCGTAGCGCAAATAGCGCATTTTGATGTCATAGCGTAGCGTTTGGAGTCCAAAAACGCTATAGCGGCGCTATAGCGCCGCTATAGCGCGTTATTTAGAACACTGATATATATAAGGTAGACTTGTAACTGCTTAATTTCTGAGCAAGGTCATAATTTCTTTTTTTCTTTTTTCTTTTTTTTCTTTGCCTCAAAGTATGTGTTTCCCTAACGGGATAACTTGGTGACTAAGGCACTTCATTAGTGCATCTGATCAATCTGTCTCTATCAAATTTTGTTGGTTAATTAGGTAAGCAACACAGGTTAAGGTTATCCCTAGCTTTCTTATCAAGCTTCACAGAATTAGTGCTTTCGTTGTCGTTTGAAGCTGCCTCGATCGGTGTTTACACAGTCAATGACATGTAGGCTGTAGGTATTAAAACTAATTCTAATTCTTCTATCATTTAATGTGAACAACTTGACTTGACTCAGACAGACGGAATAATAAATATTCTCCTCATATACAGAATCACAGGAAATTAAAGAAAAGATCCCTACAGGAGCTAAACCCTGTAAAAAGCTTTAAGCTTTAGAGAAGAACAGAAGTAATTGGATTATGGAAAATGAATTTATTCCATTGTGTAACTTGTTTTACATTTACATTTGCTATTTATAGAGAATATAGCTACATGTATACTATGCCTTAATTACAGAATTGCCTTAACTAATTCTCTAAGCATCCTCATTAACTATAACTGTTGAGAGCTGTGGCGCTGGTGAGATGTTTTCTTGACTGGACACATCCAGTGACACTCTATTACCCTGGATTTGATCTAGATGTTTGTTTTGATATTAGCCATCGGAGCGCGACGGCTCTCGGACAAAGCGGATCCGGTCGTGGAGAGAGATGAGGAAAGAAGTAATATGAAGTTTAAGAGTGTAAATAAGTAGAATTAGTTTATTGTAGTTGTTTATGTGTTTTTATGATAATAAATGAGTTTAGATCTAAGTATAAGAGTTATTTCACTTGTAATATGTTTTTTATCAATGAAATCATTAGACCACTAACTTAAAAAAAACATAAATAACTCCACTAAGCATCTCCTACCTACCACCGCTAAATTGTTAATTAACTCCTACAATTTACATCCACTATTATCTCCAATACAATTCATGGGATCCTCTATTAATTAATGATCTCAGTCAATAATAATTAATAATCCAATTTAAATAAAATGAAGTAGGCAACTCAAAATTCAATATAACTTATTTTTTTAGAGAAAAAATATTTATCATATTATATATTTGAATTGTTAACATAGCCGACTAATTAAGTAGCTCTTGTAATATTGTGGCTAATCTTTAATCCTGAATTCAGTAAATTAATTTGTGGAAAATTTAGGAGGTTCCTCTATATTGAAGTTGCTTCGTCAAGTCATCACCAAAAAAAGACACGTCAATACATCCTATAAATAAAAACCAAAATTATTGGAAAATTATTGGAACATTTTCCGAATTATATATCCACATTTTTTTCTTTTCTTTTGTACCTAAGAATTTTAATGTGTATATATATATATATATAATATGCATTAAAAACAAACTATTTCTTAATTTTATTTATATATCGATCTGAATCATTGAACGAGCCCTTTAAATTATTTCAAATTTATGAACTTATAAGATAATATTCTTCTCTAAATTAATTCCAAAATTTTATGAAAAAGAATAATGCTAGTAATTAGGAGTCATGGAACAGAACATCAGCTACACTTAGGGGTGTTCAAACGGTCGGTTCGGTTGAAACCGAACTAAAATAATCAAACCAAACTTTTCTTCGGTTTTCAAAAATAGAACCGAACAAATCCGATTAAGAACCGAACCGAACAAACCAAATTAAATTTCGGTTTGTTCGGTTCAAACCGAAGTAAACCTATTGGTGCTATTATTAATGAAAATTACACATGTCAATACACAAGTTGTTTAATTTCATACAAAATATGTAGATATTTTAAAATATTTAAACTAAAATGAAAGAAAGAAAGCATTGATTGCACCAAATAAAATATAAATCATACTTGAACCAATATAATTCGGTCGGTTCGGTTTAGTCGGTTTTGAAAACTGTAGACCGAACCGATCCATTTAAACTAAAAAACTGAACCATTTAAACTGAAATTTTTCGATTCAGTTGAAAACCTAACAAACCGAACCATTTGAACACCCCTAGCTACACTTATTAAGCTTTCACTACAACAAATCTTCAGCGACCGGCATCAGCGACCGGTTTAGTCGCCAATCGCTGAAGACCCCTCTCAGACAATAACAAAAATAAGTAAATTGTTTTCGGCGACGACCCCTTCAGCGACCGGCGGTAATATGCTTCAGCGACCGATTTGGCCCGGTCGCTGAAGGATCTCAAGTAAAAACCCGCGCGCTGCGCGCCATTCCCTTTCACTCTGTCTCCTCTCCTGCGGTTTAGGTTAGCCACAAAAAAAAAAAAAAAAAAACGCGCGAACCCGCGCCGTCCGAACCCCCACCGCCCAAAGCAGCGCCGCCTTCTCAGACTGAACCCCCGCATTCTCAGACCCCGCCGCCCGAAGCAGCGCCCGAACCCCCGCCTTGTCAGACCCTGCCGCCCGAAGCAGCGCCCGAACCCCGCCTTCTCAGACCCGCCTCCTTCTCAGACCTGCCTCCTTCTCAGACCTTCACTGACCCGCCTTCACTGGTTGGATAAAAAAATCAGGAAATGAAGGTATGATTATGTTTATGATTTCATTAAATATGTCTGATTTCATTGCCTCAGTCTTATATTTAATGGCACTTCGTGGTGCTCTCTCTTCTGGGATTTGGCTTTTGTAAACACCTTGTTTCTTACCAATTAGTAGTTTGGTACTATACTGGTAAGGTGGTACCTGATTTTGTACTAGTGCATTACCTACGCAATATGTGATTTTCTCTAGACTGTTAGGTACGTGCCAGTTTTGCACTTCTGTAAACTGAAATGGATAGTTAGCACTGACATTTCGTCTTGTTTGCAGTTAGGCTGATCAGGTTTGGTACCTGTTGGTACAGAGACAGCATCTATTTGTTTTTGGGCAAATGATACCAATTCTTTGTTAGTTAGGTTGTACCTCTTTAATTTTGGATAAACCATGGTTGGATTACTCAGTTCAGTGCAGCCTTCTGTACTGGGGCATTCATTGTGTCAGTTAGGCTCAGTATCAGGCAGATTACAACCGTACTGAATTGTACTACAATCCTTGGCTTAGTTATGAAAATTCGTGAGTGAAACTTCGTACTAAGTTCTATAAGATCACCAAATTTAAGTAGAATCCCTGCACTATAATGTTTTGGAAATATTAGCTCCATTGACCTTTTGAAAAAGTTCCTTTTTCACTATTTTCCTTGAAGTAAGGAACTTAGAATCACATAAAATAGTAGGACATGCAATAGTGATTTTGAATGTATTTGCTTGCTTACTAAAATTTTTTTTTTTTTTTTTTGGGATCAATCACTGCTTTTCTTAATCTTCAGTGTTTTTATTTTGTTTCACTCTAGGAATGGCTGTAACTTACACTGCCCCAAAAAGGCACTTCCTTCTCCAAGTAGTTGAGAACGGTTTCTGCGCTTCTAGAAGAGGTAATCTTTTCTCGTAGATCTTAGAAATGACCTATGACAAATCATTTTTTTTTATGTTGAATGCTTGGAGTATATTCATATGCTATGAAAAATATACTGTATTCATATTTGAGCAATAGAAAATTGAGAGAAGCCTTAAAGGCACTCTCTCACCTCTCTATCCGAAGATCATAATATTCTCAGTTGCATTAATGATGTTGGTGCATGCAACCTTGCACTGTCCTTTGCAAGGTCAGAAGGGATCTAATTTTTGACAACAACTGTTACTGACTAGTACTTAGCCTAACCAGCAGATTTACAATCCTGCCTACTTTTTATATTCCTTCAGCAAGAAAATATATCTAATGCTTAAGAGTAGAACTAGGGTGTGATGTGCTCACCAAGCCCTTTGGTGAGCACACTTTCAAAAACCGCATTTTCAAAGTTCAAATAGTCGATTCGAACTTTCCAACGTGTTCTTCATATTAAAATGTGCTTGGAGACCAAATTTTACATTTTTTGGAAATTTTTTACTATTTTTTCAGAATTTTTGAAAATCAGTGTTTTTTGAATTTTTTTTTTATTTAATGAAAAGTGATGATTTTCAAAAATTCTGAAAAAATAGTAAAAAATTTCCAAAAAATGTAAAATTTGGTCTCCAAGCACATTTTAATATGAAGAACACGTTGGAAGGTTCGAATCGACTATTTGAACTTTGAAAATGCGGTTTTTGGAGGTGTGCTCACCAAAGAGCTTGGTGAGCACATCACACCCTAGTTCTACTCTTAGACTAATGTATATACATCTAGTAACCTATACACTGCTAGCATCAGCTATGCAACGGATTTATAATTATTGCTCACCAAAGTAATGTCATATTACATGCAAAAAGTATGATTATGTTTCTGATTTCATTAAATATGTCTGGTACCGAGATTTGTGCTTATTTTGCATGTTCCAGAATACCAGATATGGCGCTTGGTTTTGTGCTGAATTGTTGTCTTCATTTACTGTTTGGTAAAATGTTTTTTTTAATGTTTGCACTAAATGTGCTTAATGTCCTTGTTGTGCATAGTTTAATTGATTTCTTGAATATTATAATGTATACAAATGCGATTGCTGTACTTAATACAAATGGATTGCTGTACTTAATACAAATCGATTGTGCATAGTTTAATTGCTGTCCTTGTTGTATACTTAATTAACATTTTCTAGCTTCAATTGCCAAAGATAAATGGATTACTGTACTTAATACAAATAATTTGCTAATTCAAACTAAAGTAAAAAGATTAATTTCACAAATAGTTGTGAATTTGTTAGTTTTGAGTTTTGAGTAATTTCGGGTTAGTTTTAAATATTTCACTACAGCAAAAAGGAGTATCAGCGACCGGAAAACCGGTCGCTGATACTATAGGCGCCGGTCGCTGATATCAAATATGGTCGCTGAAAGTCCAATTTGGTCGCTGAAAGCCCGGTCGCTGTAAGCCTTGTCGCTGATACTCTTCTGACGACGTCACCGGTCGCTGATAATACGTCACCGGTCGCTGATAATGTTTTTGCGACCAATATTTTTTGGTCGCTGTCGCTTTTTTCTGACATCAGCAAAAACTTTCTGCGACCAAAGTTCACGGTCGCTGATACTAAAAAACAGCCGCTGATAGTCGAAACAATCGCAGATACATAAATTATCAGAGACAAATAATTATGGTCGCTGATACTGAAATTTGGTCGCTGATACTCTTCTGTCAAGTTTTTTATATTTTATTATATTATTTAAATTTACACCATTTAATATTTGGTACGACACGTACCAACATACAACATAAACATAGATATCGTAATATCAAGTAATACAAATAAACATAAACATACAACAAAGTTAATCAAACATAATAATCGTAATGTCAAGTAATACAAACATATATAAATGTCGAAATGTCAAGTACCATAAACATCTATCAAAATCCGTCACCGTAAACAACCTAAGTAGTACCATAAACATCTAAACCTAAGTAGTACCATCACCACCAACATCATCATCCTCGTCATCTTGAGGAGCGGGCCTCGAGGCATGCTGCGAGCCCGAACCTCCCTGTGAGATTGTTAAAACAATAGTTCAGATAATTAGAATTTAAGATTCAGGGTTCACAATTGAAGTTGGACTGAAATATCGAATTTCGTACCTGAGAAGCTCTGAAAAGCTCGGTGACCCTGGACATAAACCGATCCTCCATCCTATCAAGTAACCGATCCTCCCTATCAAGTAACCGATCCTCCATCCTATCAAGTACCCGAGTAGATATCATATTGATATGCTCTTCTGTGAGCTGCGGAGCCGGCGGCATAGAAGAATATGACTGTGAAGAATGCGACTGACTGCTCGACCCACTGGAGCGAAACATGCGTCTCGTCTTGCCTGAAACATTAAAAATAAGACAATTAGTATTATCTTACACAACTAAAAATAAATTTAAAATTAAAGTGACTTTTTATTTTACCTAAAGCACCAAGACCATAGTTATCGCCGTGGGCATTCTGATCAGATATTCCCGTAGAGTACCAGACGTCGCCGTCGTATGCGGGCCATGTGTTTCTATCCTCTCTATACTTCTGCACCATAGCACTCTCATATTTTTCCTGCAAATTTTGTAAAATATAACAAAAATGTTATACAACAGGAACCATGATATTTTTTAAAACGATTCGAAAGTATTATTACCTGTGCTTCTTTTGCCTTGCCGGTAATATATTCTCCCGTCTTCTTCTTCGTATGGGTAGGCTGGAACAGCTCATCGGACCATCTAGGTTCGCGCCCTTTTTCTTGCTCCTGTTAAGAATTTGAAAGACAATTTCATTTAAAAAAAAATTTAGTATAGTACTATTTAGCATCTATACTAAATAGTTAAAATTTAGTATAGTACTGCAGTTGCATGTGCTGAGTAGTACAATTAGCAACTGATACATAGTAGATAGAAAATTAATACTTTCTAAACCTAATAGAGACAAACAAGCTGGGCAGATTACCAAGCATTCTATACATTTAAAAATACTTAATAGAGACATTGAAATAAGTTAAGGGCCTTTTATCACAGCTCACCTTTGATTTGGACAAATTAGGTAGAGAAACGATCAATGTTGAAATTGGGGCTGCTATCAAGGTTAGAACAAGAGAGTCGACAAACAAGCTATCAATGTTGAAATTGGGCAGATTACTAAGCCCAAGTGATATAGCGCCTTCACCCCTCAGTGGTAGAATCACAAAATATGCACTTAAAACCTGAAATACAAATCATTTTTAGAGTCAATCAATTTATTAATGGAATGTGATATGGGCATAGTACTGGTACAATGTGATACTGATTTTCAGTACACTTTTACCGTGTGTTATCTATATTTTAGTGTCTAAACCTCAACCGAGCTCAGTGTTAGGAGCCTCAAAGAGAAATTAAACAACAAACAAAGATTAATGGGGTAGGCTACTACTAATTTTACTGATATTCTCTTCTAAAATCTCTAATACTCCAATCAATATCGCTACAGCCTCTCCTTCGCTCTAATCTCACTTTAAATCCATAATCTTACAGTTATCACAGATTTGCGAACAAAGTTGTTGATTCAAAAACAAGATAGAACTGAGGCAAATAGAACAGCTTACGAAGAAGTCGGCGTTCGGGGTCGGAGTCGGCCACAGATCGGCGTCTTCTCAGCGACGTCGGAGTCGGCGTTCGGAATCAGTCGGGGTTCAGGGTCGGGGGGTCGGGGGCGGGGTCGGTCGGGGGTCACAGAGGCGGCGGAGTTCGGGTCACAGTGGCCTTCAGCGAGTAATAGGCGGCGGAGTTCGGGTCACAGTGGTCACAGTCGCTTTTTTTTTTTTTATCTAACCTAAAACGCGCGAGTGAAAAATCGGAGAGAAGGATTCGCGCGACATTTTTACCGAGATCTTCAGCGACCAGGCCAAAGCGGTCGCTGAATGCTGTTGGCGCCGGTCGCTGACTGTTTCGTCGCTGAAAAAATTTAATTTCTTTTTTTTTTTTGTTATTTTGGGTAATCAGCGACCGGTGTTTTCCACGGTCGCTGATACGGCCGCTGAAGGAACGGTTTGCTACAGTGTTTTTCATTAAGGTATGTTTTGAGTTTTGAGTAATTTTCTAAATCCGATTTTTGGGTATGTTTCAATCCAATAAGAATATCAAGTATGACAAATCAATTAACGGAACAGTAAACTTTTAAAAATTGTAAACCCTAAACAGTAAATCCCAAAAATTTTAGTTATATTCTCACAGAGAGGTTCTAGCTCGCACCATTCTGATGCTCAGGATGACAGCGGGGATGTTTAGGAGATGACTAGTTTTAGGATGTTTTGATTTGTATGCGCACTCAGCACTAAAATTTACATGTCTTGATTTCGAGATCGAACTCTTGGAGTAGGAGGATCCATCGGATTAGGCGTGGTTTAGCATCTTTCTTGTTGAGAAGGTATCGAATCGCCGCGTGATCGGTGTACACAATCACCTTGGATCCAACCAAGTAGGATCGGAATTTGTTGATAGAGAATATCACGGCCAAGAATTCCTTTTCGGTGGTTGTGTAGTTCATTTGCGCCTCGTCTAGGACTTTGCTTGCATAATAGATCACATGTGGCTTGTTGTCGATCCTTTCCCCGGCAACGGCGCCAAAAAGCTTGTTGAGTATTTTAGATATAGGAATTTGGTACTCTTTTTTGCCTTTAAAATTTATAAACCTTCGTACTCAAAGAATAGGTTAGTTGCAAGCGCACAACCTATCGATTGTAGTATTAAGGTGTCGATCCGCAGGGAGAAAGGGAAACACTAATTTTTAATAAAGAAAATTACTTCTAAAACAAAAGAATAAAAGTAAATGGGGGGGTTTTTGTTCTAAAATTCTAAGGTTGGGTTCAATACCCGAAAGAGAGGAGTTTCAAACAATAAATGTAAATAAAATAAAGGAAAGAAAGATTGGTTTGATTTCAAGTTTAAGGAGATCTAGGGGTATTCGGTCTACAATTCCTTGCTAATTCTATTTATTCGGTTTGTTTAAATTCATGTTTGATTTGATGAGGTTTCTAACCTATGTTAGCCTTTGAAACAAATATTAATACGACTACTTTGCGCTCTATGAATTAATGTGCCTCGAATTCTAGGGCTGTCACTAACCTAGAGGGATATTTAATCTCATGCTACAAAGCATATATCGATATTTGTTCTAAGGTGTCCTAATTTAGGATTTGCCTTCTCCTTTCGGTCCTTCACCAAAATCCTAACTTTAATTTCTATAGTTCCGGATTGGATATCAAAGTACGGTCGCTTCTAACCCAATCCTAAGGTGTGTCTTTATGGTTTCAATTAGTAGTCTCCTCATGACCAATGCCGGAATTTAATAAAATTAAAGCGGAAAAACACAATCAACGCGATTTCAAAACTACTTCAATTCAATAAACCCTAACCAGGTGAACTCAAAGGAACGAGTACTAATGAAATTCATAAAGAATAAATCACAGAAATTAACAATCAAATCCGATAACACAATCATAATAAAAACAAATATCCGAATAAGATAGAATTAAACAAGTTCATGCATTGACCTAAACCCCTAGAAAGAGAACTACTCTCTCTTGGAGAGATCCATAACAAAGATTGGCAAAAACAACAAGAAATGAGATAAAGAAATGATTACACCCTTCTTTGATCTAAAACCTCGATCTTGCCGACTCCTTGCTTGAATCTTCTTCTTCTCCTTCCTTGGAAAACCTTCTAGAATTTCTGCAGGATCTCTCTCTCTCAATATATGGAATATGGGTAAAAGAATGGATCCTGAGAGAGATGAAATTCTTCTCCTTTTATAGCCAAAGGCCTTGCCCAATTTAGAGGATAGAAGTGGAGTTAGTGGGTGCACTCTTCAGACTGCCATGGCTATTTTTGGCCTTCTAAAACGTGTTCCTTGGAAGCCAAGAATAGAAGACCTCTTGAAAATGCGAATTTCTGGCTGTCTGCGAGTCCAGTGCGTCCGCACTGGAGTTAGGTGCGTGTGGTCTGGGTCGCACTGGCTCCAAACCTCCTTTGGTTCCAAGTTTCATTTTCTGGATTTTCTGCAAAATTTCCTGAGTGCGTCCGCACTGGCATGTTGTTTTCTGTTTTCCAAAGATCTGAAGATTTCAAAAATAGTCTAAGTACTGAGTGCGTCCGCACTGGATGTGAGTGCGTCCGCACTGGACTTGAACTTCTATATTTCGGAAGATTTTGAAAGTCGCAAAAATCGGCTAAGTAGCGAATGCGTCCGCACTGGATGCTGAATGCGGACGCATTACGCTCGGACTTTTCGTCTGTGAGGTCTGCGCTGCTGGAAAATTGGCTAAGTACCCAGTGCGTCCGCACTGGGGGAGAATGCGTCCGCATTGGGCAGTTTTTCTTCATTTGCACTGTTTCCTGCATTGAAACATCGAGCGAACGCAGTACTTGATTCTTGGTGTATTATATTCGCTTTATATCTAAAATACAAGATATTTGGTGTTATTTTATGATAAAAACTAGACCGACGGTGTATATAAAATACACCTATCAGTTTATTTTTCAGTTTATGGGAAGAAATTGTATCTGCATGCATGTTTATTTTTCGCATGTTTTATTTTTCAGTTTTTCGAAAACTTTTTAGGATTTATAACCTTGCTTTTTACTTGACCATGAATAGGATTTGTGATTTTGAACTTAATTGCTTGCGATTACGAATTTGTCAAGACGTTTTACGAGGTTATGAAAAATAGAGTCTTGCATAATTGGACTTAATTGTCTAAAAATGCATAAAGTATAAAATCATGTTTAAAATTTGTGTTAAAAGTTGGCAAAAATTTTGATAAATTTGAGTGATTGACAAAACTTAAAAGTATTCTTTCCCAATTTTTAAAATTTCCAAATCTAAATGGCTTTTCAAATAAATTTGAATTTCTAATTTCTCATTTCCAAATACCTTTATTTCCACAAAGTTTTTCGCCGAACTATGTCGTCATTTCAAATTTATTTTAAGGGTTTTACCAAAAATTTGAAAAATCGTGCAAGAATACTTTTAAGTTTTGTCAATCACTCAAATTTTATCAAAATTTTTGCAACTTTTAACACAAATTTAAACATGATTTATACTTTATGCATTTTTAGACAATTAAGTCCAATTATGCAAGACTCTATTTTTTCATAACCTCGTAAAACGTCTTGACAATTCGTAATCGCAAGCAATTAAGTTCAAAATCACAAATCCTATTCATGGTCAAGTAAAAAGCAAGGTTATAAATCCTAAAAAGTTTTCGAAAAACTGAAAAATAACATGCGAAAAATAAACATGCATGCAGATACAATTTCTTCCCATCCCCCAAGCTTAAAAAAAGCAGTGTCCTCAGTGCTAAAAGTAAACTAAAAGAGAGAAGAAACATGAACTACTTTACTGGCGTATAATGGTGGTGGTGTTTGCGCGGGATCAATCCTCGCCGAAAACCATGTCTTCGGCCTCGTCCTCCTCTTCGTCATTGTTGCCAGCCTCTTGTGCTTGACTCGCTGCCTCTTGCGCTAACCTTGCTGCTTCACGCTCTTGCGCCATCTCGTACTCCCTCCTTTGAGCGGCCCGTCTTTGGTATGGAGGTGTCGGTGGATCATCCTCAAAGTTCGGATCCGCATGCGAGCATCCTCTGCGGGAGTAGTAGGTTGCCCTAGCGGACTCGGCCTCTACCTCATCAAATCGGCGGTCGAAGCCGTCAAAGCGGCGGTCAAAGGTATCCATACGCCTATCCATGCGATCCATGCGATCACCAACATTGATGCTCAAGTTGTTGATGGAGGTGTTCATGGTCTGCATAAAATCCCGATTTGTTGGTTGGTTGGCATACCTTGTGCTTGTGCGGCATCGGGTGCGGCTTGCTGTGGCGGGTTGTTGTTGTTGCGCCGGCTGTTGTAGCGGTGGCTCGAGCGGCTCATCAACTATCTTCCAAGTATCGGTGTCTAAGGGATCGATTTGAGTTTCAAGAGGCAACTGGTGTCGGATGTTGTCTTTTGGACCCAAGTTGATCCAAGCCTCATGAATATCATCCCATCGGATGAGCCCTCGCCCGAACTAGACCGTCGAGGTCCACTAGCGTGTAACCGGGCACCACCACATCACCATCGGTCGGTATTTGCAAGTCCCGGGCAATCTTTGTGACAATGCCTCCAATTCGGATCTTTCCACCCGGTCTCATGTTGTGCGACACATTTTGCATGTGCTTGGCTAAGTTGTACCCGATGTGCGGCATGAAATCCATTTCGCCATTGTTGCGCCGGAGCATGCAACATACATACACCATATCTCCAAGGTTGAAGACCGATGCGCTCTCCTCCTCGGGCAAAGGAGAGTGTGAGAGAGTACCCGCTGGAGATATCGGAGGGCCGGGTAGAGGACATTCTGACCCTTTGCTGACCGAGGATCCCGTCTTGGCATGTTAAGACGCGGAATTGGGCCTCGCTCATGTCGTGGAAGAAGTCGAGAATAGTGCGCATCCGATCGACATTGTCGGTGGATAGGTGGAGTGCGGTCATGAGCTCGGTGGTGTGCAACGTGTGTGAGAAGCCTCCGAGGTTGAAGTTCAATGTTCGTGAAGCTCGGTCGAATTCGTACGAGAAGAGGAACTCGTTAGTAAGTCCTTCATATGTCTCGACCTCGTCACAAAGAAATTCCACAAGCCAAGCCACTCGGTGAGCATTTGCACTGACTCGAGAAGTCCGAGCGTTTGGAGTGTTTCGCGGTATATCCATCTTGATGGCTCGAGGGTTCGGCGCCCCTGTAAGAGGTTGTACCGTAACTCTTGACTTTCGTTGAGTTGCAAGGCGGGTGGATAAGGAGGTGGTCCGCGACTGCTTTGGCCTCTCTCGCACCTGCGCTTATTGGTTGTTGATTTCTTCGGCATTCTAAAAAGATTGAAAGAATTAAAATTTTGAAATTTTTGATACAATTTGGGCTGAGTGCGGACGCACTGGTGGTCAGTGCGGACGCACTGGGTAAAACAGTTCAATTTTTGGTCAATTCGGTGGGTAACTGAGCCTACTGCGGACGCAGTGACTCTTAGTGCGGACGCATTGGGGACTTCACCAAAAATTTCAGCAATTTTAAGGGTCGCACTGCGGACGCACTGGATACCCAGTGCGGACGCATTCTATACTTAATCAAATTTTTAACAATTTTGGGGTTGGGTTTGGAAAAGTCCGAGCGTAATGCGGAACGCATTGGCTCTCAGTGCGACTGGTCTGGTCGCACTAAGGACTTAACCACAAAAAAACTGAAAATTTGGGCCGGTTAGGGTTTCCCCCAAGCTTAGTGCGGACGCACTGTCTAGCAGTGCGGGTGGTGGCATCCGCACTGGGGGTACGAATTTGAACCGATTTCACCATTTTTGGTCGATTTTTCTGATTTTGGTACCGAATTCACAGATCTAAGTAATAATTGACAAAATTAGAGTAAGGAGAGATCAAACCTTGTTGTAGATCGCGAAAATTTCGAAAAATGCGAAGAAATCCGAGTGTTTAGCGAAACGGCGCTTGAAAAACCTTGAGAAAAGTTGGGTTTTCGGTTTTGAAGAGGGAAAGAGAGAAAAATGAAGAGAGAAGTTGTAGAGGAAAGAGAGGAGAGGGAGATTTGAAAGAAAAACGAAGTTTTCGGGTTTGGGAGAGAGAAATCAAGTTTTTCGGTTTTAAAATCGAAAAGGCGCGAAGAAAAATGAAGAGGGGTCGGTTTAAAAAGGAGGGAGCCCGATTGCGAACACACGGGCCTGAGTGCGGTGGTCATCCGCACTCGCTCAAAAATTCGAATTTCTCGATTTTCCGAAAAAATTAAAATTAAATTTTTCGTACCTCGGGTGCGGACGCACTGACCTCAGTGCGGACGCACTGGATTTTTGTGTAGAAAGTTCATCTTGCGCAGGCCTGCTATTTCTGTCGATGCAGACGCACTGATTTTTGTGCGGACGCATTACGCTCGGTCTGGCCAATTTTGATTTATAAAACCTGTCCGAAATATTATCTAAGTGGGTAGTGCGGACGCACTGGCGGTCAGTGCGGACGCACTCAGGTTTTTTATAATGCTTTTTCCGTCCTGCAAGCCTACTAAAGTTAGGTAATCGAAATTTTTGGAAATTTAAAAGTAAACTAAGTGCAGAAAAGAAAACAATAAAAAAAACTTGGGTTGCCTCCCAAGAAGCGCTCAATTTACGTCGTGAGCTCGACATGATTAGGGCTCACTATTGAGTGTGTGGATCTTCTAAGCCTATAATCTCCTTGTCGCCTATAGGATTGCATGGTTGAAATGTTTGAGGCGATGTCCGTTCACCTTGAATGTCCCGGTTTCTTTGCTCAATATCTCAATTGCGCCATGGTTGAATACCTTCGGTATTTCGAATGGACCCTTCCATCTTGATCTTAACTTTCCGGGAAAGAGCCGGAGGCATGAGTTGTACAACAAAACCGTGTCTCCTTCTTGAAAGTTGCGCTTTATGATATGCTTGTCATGCCACTTCTTTGTCTTCTCTTTGTATAGCTTAGCATTTTCATAGGAATTAAGGCGCAATTCTTCTAGCTCATGTAGGTCAAGAACCCTTTTTTCACCGGCAGCCCTCATGTCGAAATTAGGGCCCTTATTGCCCAATACGCTTTGTGCTCGAGTTCAACCGGCAAATGGCATGGCTTGTCCATAGACTAGCTTGAAAGGAGTCATACCTATAGGTGTTTGAAAGCGGTCCGATATGCCCAACAGAGCTTCATCTAGTTTGAGTGACCAATCTTTCGTGATGTGTCACCACCTTTGTAGGATGCTCTTTATTCCCGATTGGATACCTCCACTTGCCCGCTTGTTGAGGATGGTACGTGTGGACTACCTTATGCTTGACTCCAACTTGAATAGGAGTCCGTCTAATTGGCGGTTGATGAAATGAGAGCCACCATCGCTATCACCACTCGAGGTACTCCAAACCTAGGAAAATAATCTTTGAAAAAGCTTTCTTACCACGGCGGAGTCGGCGGTTGGGCTTGCCACGGCTTCTACCCATTTTGACACATAATCGACCGCTACAAGGATGTACTTGTTGTTGCAAGAACTCGGAAAAGGTCCCATGAAGTCGACCCCCAAACATCGAACAATTCTACCTCTAGAATTCCGTTAGAGAGGCATCTCATGTCTCCTTGATATGTTCCCGGTTCTTTGGCATTTGTCGCATCTAAGCACATAGTCTTTGCATCTTCAAAAAGCGGGGCCAAAAGAACCCGCTTGAAGAACCTTGGCGGCGGTTTTGTGGCTTGAAGCGTGTCCTCCATAGGGAGATGAGTGGCAACAATCGAGAATCTGTTCGGTTTCTTCGTGAGGTATACATCGCCTATGAATCCCATCTACCCCCAGTTTGAATAGTAACGGCTCATCCCAAAAATATGTTTGACATCCCAAAGGAATTTCTTTCGTTGTTGGAATGTTAAATCTGGGCGTATGATACCGCATGCAAGGTAGTTGACGAAATCCGCATACCATGGCGCCTCTTGGTGGTTGACTGCGTATAGTTGTTCGTCTATGAACGAGTCGTCTATGGGCATGTCGTCATCCTTCGGTTTGTTGGTAATGCGTGATAGATGGTCGCTACTGAATTTTCGGTGCCTTTCTTGTCCTTGATTTCGAGATCGAACTCTTGGAGTAGGAGGATCCATCGATTAGGCGTGGTTTAGCATATCTTTCTTGTTGAGAAGGTATCGAATCGCCAGCGTGATCGGTGTACACAATCACCTTGGATCCAACCAAGTAGGATCGGAATTTGTTGATAGAGATATCACGGATAAGAATTCCTTTTCGGTGGTTGTGTAGTTCATTTGCGCCTCGTCTAGGACTTTGCTTGCATAATAGATCACATGTGGCTTGTTGTCGATCCTTTGCCCTAGACGGCTCCAACGGCGAAGTCGCTTGCATCACACATAATTTCAAAGGGCACATCCCAATTAGGAGGTCAGAGACTTGGGCTGAGATTAGCGCATTCTTGATCCTATCGAAAGCAACAATACAAGGTTCATCAAATATAAATTCTGCATCTTTCATTGTTAAGTTAGTAAGTGGTTTGCAGATTTTGAAAAATCCTTGATGAAACGCCGATAGAATCCCGCATGGCCCAAGAAACTCCTCACATCCTTCACACATGTTGGATATGGCAATTTTTCGATCACCTCCACCTTTGCTTGGTCGACTTCTAGGCCTTTGGAGGACACCACGTGGCCTAGAACTACCCCCGTTTGCACCATGAAATGGCATTTCTCCCAGTTTAGCACCAAATTGACCTGCTCACAACGTTCTAAAACTTTGATCAAATTAGATAAGCAATCATCAAAAGAGGTACCAAAAACTGAAAAGTCATCCATGAAAACTTCCACGGATTTTCTAATAAATCGGAAAAAATAGCCATCATGGCTCTTTGGAATGTAGCTGGGGCATTGCATAAACCAAACGGCATCCTACGGTACGCGAATGTACCGTAAGGGCAAGTAAAGGTCGTTTTCTCTTGGTCATCGGGGTGAATAGGGATTTGAAAGAATCCACTATACCCGTCTAGATAGCAAAAATGGGAGTGATTAGCTAGCCTTTCTAGCATTTGATCCACGAATGGTAGAGGGAAGTGATCCTTCCTAGTTGCATTGTTAAGTTTGCGGTAATCGATGCACATCCTCCATCCCGTGATCACCCTTGTGGATATCATTTTGTCGCCTTCGCCCCTTCACCACGGTTGTGCCTCCCTTCTTTGGTACTACATGGACCGGGACTTACCCATTTGGAATCGGAGATTGGATAGATGATGCCGCATCAAGTAGTTTGAGGATTCCTTCTTCACCACTTCTTTTAGATTCGGATTGAGCCTCGTTGAGCTTCAATGGTGGGTTTGTGGTCGTCCTCCATTAGAATTCTATGCATGCAAAGGGATGGACTGATTCCGGTTAGGTCATCGATTGTGTAGCCGATTGCTTTCCGATGAAGTCTTAGCTCGTGTAAAGCTTCTCGGTTTGTTCTTTGTTGAGCTCGGAATTGACAATCACCGGATATGTCTCGCCCTCTCCCAGGTATTCATAGCGAAGGGTAGGTGGAGAGGCTTTAGTTCGACTTTGGTGGTGCGAATGGTCGAAATTCCTTCGATTTGAGCTATTTCGGCATGAGTGCGACGCACTGGGGCCATGCGGACGCACTGAGTTGATTTTCTGAACTCGGAGTGCATCAATTGTGCTGAGTGCGGCGCACTGAGGGTCATGCGACGCATTCTGGACTTCTTCCTCGGCTCCAAACTGTGGCTCAACAGGTGAGGCGAGTGGGGCACCGCACTGAGAATTGGTGCGGACGCATGCGCTCGGAGGTTGAATCTTCAGTTCCCTCATGCTGAGTGCGGACGCACTGGATGGTAGTGCGGACGCACTGAGGGTCATTTTCACCATTTGTGTCGTTTTCGGAGCCGGTTTCTTCCAGAATTTGGTCCAGTTGTTCATTGACCATCTCCTTCTTCATATGGGCAGCTATAATGGAATCTAAAACTTCCACTCTACATATATAATCATTATCATTTGAAGGAAATTTGATGGCATTAAACATATGAAAATTTACCTTTTCGCCCCCTATGTCAAATGATATCTTTCCTTCTTTGACATCTATGTTTGCACCCGCTGTGGTAAGGAAGTCACGCCCCAAAAGGAGAGGGGTATGAGTATCCTCTCCATCTCCACTACTACAAAGTCCACCGGGACAAAGTACTTACCAATCATTACAATATCATCTTCCGCAATTCCTTCGGGATACCTTACCGTCTTATCGGCTAGTTGTAATGACATCCTTGTGTCTTTCAAATCAACAAGATTGAGCCTTTGATAGATACTTTTGGGCATGAGGCTCACACTTGCGCCTAAATCACATAGGCACCTCTTGAATTCGGTATTACCAATCATGCATGGAATCACAAAGCTTCCGGGATCCTTTAATTTTGGAGGTAGCTTGTTTAAGAAGAGAGCGCTACACTCCTCATTAAGGGATACCGTGCCCACTTCCTCAATTGTTCTTTTATTGGATAAAATTTCTTTCAAAAATTTCGCATAAGTGGGCATGTGAGTAATTGCTTCGGTAAAAGGGATGGTAATATTCAATTTCTTGAGGTGTTCTACGAATTTGGCATATTGTTGGTCAAGCTTTGCTCTTAACTAGCCTTTGAGGGAATGGTATAAACCTATGTGGTGGGATATACTTAGGAGTTTCATTTGGTTTTACCTTGGCCGGGTTTGATTTACCCGGTTCTTGAGATTTTTCCGATGCCGGTGCGTCCGCATTAGGAACGGTTGCGTCCGCGCTGAGAGGAGTTTGAGGTGGTTGTGCCTCATTCGGTGGTTGTTGAGACTCATCTCCGCTGGGCATCTTTGGTCCTTCGTATTCCGTGCCGCTTCTCAAGGTTATGGCTTTTGCTTGCTCCCTTGGATTGATATCGGTTTTGCCCGGTAGAGTGCCTTGTTGACGAAATGACGAAGATGCTTGTTGTGCAATTTGGTTTTCTAGCATCTTTGTCTTAGTCTCCAAGAACTCGAACCTATTGTTGAAGTTCCTCAAGGAATCCGAAATTTCGGTGTTGGTGTTCCTTTGTTGGTTCATGAACTCGTTTTGAGAGAGTACAAGTCCTTCTATCATTTTTTCTAATTTATTGTTTTGAGAAGGTCCTTGATACGAGTTTTGGTTCGACCGGTTTTGATATTGATTGGAATTACCTTGGTATTGGTTGGAGTTGTCATTGTCGGTCTTCCACTTGAAATTTGGATGGTTCCACCTTGAGTTAGGGTTGTATGTATTTGAATTATCATTTGGCCTAACCTTGTTGTAGATCGGGTCGTTCCTCTTATCACCTTGATTGTAGAACATTGCATTGGCTTGTTCGACTTCTTCTCCTTCTATGAGGACTTGGCAATCGGCGGTGATATGAGTCGCCTCTCCACAAATGCCGCATGAAGCCTTCTTTGTCACGGATTTTGCGTTTTGCATTTGCGCCATTTGATGTTGCAAGGCATCTATTTGGGCTTTCAAGGCGGTAACTTCATCGGTTTTTAGGACTCCCGGTGTGGTTTGTGTTCGTCCACCTCGTTCGGCGTCCCATTTCCCTTTGGTTGATCGCCATATCCTCGATCATTAGCATGGCTTGATGGGGATCCATCTTGGACATATTACCTCCCGCGGCTGAATTCAAATGAGTCTTCGGTGGCAATTGTGCAACCTGCGAGAAGAATTGAAAAAGCAACCACATGTCAAGGCCATGGTTAGGGCATAAGCGTTGAAACTCGGCCCATCTATCCCATGCCTCGGTCAAAGATTCTCCCTCGGCTTGCTTGAAGGTCGTGATCTTCGTTCGAAAGTGCTGGGTTTTGGATGGAGGGAAGTATTTTCCTAAGATAACTTCTCCATGTCGTCCCATCTTCTTATGTTGTCACGATTCACGGTCCTCAGCCATGGTCCTTGCGTTATCACGGAGGGATAGATGGAAGCATTTGAGCTTGAGGTTGTCGAGCTCTTCTCCTTCTCGTGCGAAGGTGCCGCAAGATTCTTCGAATACCGCCAAACTGGCCTTGGCCAAAGTCATTTGGCGGTATTCGAAGATCTTGCGGCACCTTCGCACGAGAAGGAGAAGAGCTCGACAACCTCAAGCTCAAATGCTTCCATCTATCCCTCCGTGATAACGCAAGGACATGGCTGAGGACCGTGAATCGTGACAACATAAGAAGATGGGACGACATGGAGAAGTTATTCTTAGGAAAATACTTCCCCTCCATCCAAAACCCAGCACTTTCGAACGAAGATCACGACCTTCAAGCAAGCCGAGGGAGAATCTTTGACCGAGGCATGGAGTAGATGGGCCGAGTTTTCAACGCTTATGCCCTAACCATGCCTTGAAATTGTGGTTGCTTTTTCAATTCTTCTTCGCAGGTTGCACAATTGCCACGAAGACATCATTTGAATTCAGCCGCGGGAGGGTAATATGTGCCCAGATGGATCCCTATCAGCCATGCTATGATCGAGGATTATGGCGATCACCAAGGGAATGGACGGCCGAACGAGGTGGACGAACACAAATCACACCGGGAGTCCTAAAAACCGATGAAGTTACCGCCTTGAAAGCCCAAATAGATGCCTTGCAACATCAAATGGCGCAAATGCAAAACGCAAAATCCGTGACAAAGAAAGGCTTCATGCGGCATTTTGTGGAGAGGCGACTCATATCACCGCCGATTGCCAAGTCCTCATAGAAGGAGAAGAAGTCGAACAAGCCAATGCAATGTTCTACAATCAAGGTGATAAGAGGAACGACCCGATCTACAACAAGGTTAGGCCAATGATAATTCAAATACATACAACCCTAACTCAAGGTGGAACCATCCAAATTTCAAGTGGAAGACCGACAATGACAACTCCAACCAACACCAAGGTAATTCCAATCAATATCAAAACCGGTCGAACCAAAACTCGTATCAAGGACCTTCTCAAAACAGTAATTAGAAAAATGATAGAAAGGACTTGTACTCTCTCAAAACGAGTTCATGAACCAACAAAGGAACACCAACACCGAGATTTCGGATTCCTTGAGGAACTTCAACAATAGGTTCGAGTTCTTGGAGACTAAGACAAAGATGCTAGAAACCAAATTGCACAACAAGCATCTTCGTCATTTCGTCAACAAGGCACTCTACCGGGCAAAACTCGATATCAATCCAAGGGAGCAAGCAAAAGCCATAACCTTGAGAAGCGGCACGGAATACGAAGGACCAAAGATGCCCAGCGAGATGAGTCTCAACAACCACCGAATGAGGCACAACCACCTCAAACTCCTCTCAGCGCGGACGCAACCAGTTCCTAATGCGGACGCACCGGCATCGGAAAAATCTCAAGAACCGGGTAAATCAAACCCGGCCAAGGTAAAACCAAATGAAACTCCTAAGTATATCCCACCACATAGGTTTATACCATTCCCTCAAAGGCTTAGTTAAGAGCAAACTTGACCAACAATATACCAAATTCGTAGAACACCTCAAGAAATTGAATATTACCATCCCTTTTACCGAAGCAATTACTCACATGCCCACTTATGCGAAATTTTTGAAAGAAATTTTATCCTAATAAAAGAACAATTGAGGAAGTGGGCACGGTATCCCTTAATGAGGAGTGTAGCGCTCTCTTCTTAAACAAGCTACCTCCAAAATTAAAGGATCCCGGAAGCTTTGTGATTCCATGCATGATTGGTAATACCGAATTCAAGAGGTGCCTATGTGATTTAGGCGCAAGTGTGAGCCTCATGCCCAAAAACCATCTATCAAAGGCTCAATCTTGTTGATTTGAAAGATACAAGGATGTCATTACAACTAGCCGATAAGACGGTAAGGTATCCCGAAGGAATTGCGGAAGATGTGATTGTAATGATTGGTAAGTACTTTGTCCCGGTGGACTTTGTAGTAGGTGGAGATGGAGGAGGATACTCATACCCCTCTCCTATTGGGGCGTGACTTCCTTACCACAGCAGGGTGCAAACATAGATGTCAAAGAAGGAAAGATATCCTTTGACATAGGGGGCGAAAAGGTAAATTTTCATATGTTTAATGCCATCAAATTTCCTTCAAATGATAATGATTCTATATGTAGAGTGGAAGTTTTAGATTCCATTATAGCTGCCCATATGAAGAAGGAGATGGTCAATGAACAACTGGACCAAATTCTGGAAGAAACCGGCTCCGAAAACGACACAAATGGTGAAAATGACCCTCAGTGCGTCCGCACTACCATCCAGTGCGTCCGCACTCAGCATGAGGGAACTGAAGATTCAACCATCCGAGCGCAATGCGTCCGCACCAAATTCTCAGTGCGGATGCCCCACTCGCACTCACCTGTTGAGCCACAGTTTGGAGCCGATGAGGAAAAAGTCCGAGAAGAATGCGTCCGCACTGACCCTCAGTGCGTCCGCACTCAGCACAATTCCAACCAGGATGCACCTCAGAGTTCAGAAAATCAACCTCAGTGCGTCCGCACTGGCCCTCAGTGCGTCCGCACTCATGCCGAAATAGCTCAAATCAAGGGAATTTCAACCAATTCCGCACCACCAAAGGTCGAACTCAAGCCTCTGCCACCCACCCTTCGCTATGAATACCTGGGAGAGGGCGAGACATATCCGGTGATTGTCAATTCCGAGCTCAACAAAGAACAAACCGAGAAGCTTTTACACGAGCTAAGGCTTCATCGGAAAGCAATCGGCTACACAATTGATGACCTAACCGGAATCAGTCCATCCCTTTGCATGCATAGAATTCTAATGGAGGACGACCACAAACCCACCATTGAAGCTCAACGAAGGCTCAATCCAAATCTAAAAGAAGTGGTGAAGAAGGAAATCCTCAAACTACTTGATGCGGGCATCATCTACCCAATCTCCGATTCCAAATGGGTAAGTCCGGTCCATGTAGTACCAAAGAAGGGAGGCACAACCGTGGTGAAGGGCGAAGGCGACAAAATGATATCCACAAGGGTGATCACGGGATGGAGGATGTGCATCGATTACCGCAAACTTAACAATGCAACTAGGAAGGATCACTTCCCTCTACCATTCGTGGATCAAATGCTAGAAAGGCTAGCTAATCACTCCCATTTTTGCTATCTAGACGAGTATAGTGGATTCTTTCAAATCCCTATTCACCCCGATGACCAAGAGAAAACAACCTTTACTTGCCCTTACGGTACATTCGCGTACCGTAGGATGCCGTTTGGTTTATGTAATGCCCCAGCTACATTCCAAAGAGCCATGATGGCTATTTTTTCCGATTTATTAGAAAAATCCGTGGAAGTTTTCATGGATGACTTTTCAGTTTTTGGTACCTCTTTTGATGATTGCTTATCTAATTTGATCAAAGTTTTAGAACGTTGTGAGCAGGTCAATTTGATGCTAAACTGGGAGAAATGCCATTTCATGGTGCAAACGGGGGTAGTTCTAGGCCACGTGGTGTCCTCCAAAGGCCTAGAAGTCGACCAAGCAAAGGTGGAGGTGATCGAAAAATTGCCATATCCAACATGTGTGAAGGATGTGAGGAGTTTCTTGGGCCATGCGGGATT
Organism: Carex parvula; assembly: GCA_025461045.1. NCBI lineage: Eukaryota > Viridiplantae > Streptophyta > Magnoliopsida > Poales > Cyperaceae > Carex > Carex parvula. Next base: position 281,198 of record JAJGRW010000589.1, read on the forward strand.
CTATCGGCGTTTCATCAAGGATTTTTCAAAAATCTGCAAACCACTTACTAACTTAACAATGAAAGATGCAGAATTTATATTTGATGAACCTTGTATTGTTGCTTTCGATAGGATCAAGAAGGCGCTAATCTCAGCCCCAATTCTCCGACCTCCTAATTGGGATGTGCCCTTTGAAATTATGTGTGATGCAAGCGACTTCGCCGTTGGAGCCGTTCTAGGGCAAAGGATCGACAACAAGCCACATGTGATCTATTATGCAAGCAAAGTCCTAGACGAGGCGCAAATGAACTACACAACCACCGAAAAGGAATTCTTGTCCGTGATATTCTCTATCAACAAATTCCGATCCTACTTGGTTGGATCCAAGGTGATTGTGTACACCGATCACGCGGCGATTCGATACCTTCTCAACAAGAAAGATGCTAAACCACGCCTAATCCGATGGATCCTCCTACTCCAAGAGTTCGATCCTCGAAATCAAGGACAAGAAAGGCACCGAAAATTCAGTAGCGGACCATCTATCACGCATTACCAACAAACCGAAGGAAGACGACATGCCCATAGATGACTCGTTCATAGACGAACAACTCTACGCAGTCAAACACCAAGAGGCGCCATGGTATGCGGATATCGTCAATTACCTTGCATGCGGCATCATCCGCCCAGATTTAACATTCCAACAACGAAAGAAATTCCTTTGGGATGTCAAACAATATTTTTGGGATGAGCCGTTACTATTCAAACTGGGGGTAGATGGGATTCATAGGCGATGTATACCTCACGAAGAAACCGAACAAATTCTCGATTGTTGCCACTCATCTCCCTATGGAGGACACGCTTCAAGCCACAAAACCGCCGCCAAGGTTCTTCAAGCCGGGTTCTTTTGGCCCACTCTTTTTGAAGATGCAAAAGACTATGTGCTTAGATGCGACAAATGCCAAAGAACAGGGAACATATCAAGGAGACATGAGATGCCTCTCAACGGAATTCTAGAGGTAGAGTTATTTGATGTTTGGGGGGTCGACTTCATGGGACCTTTTCCGAGTTCTTGCAACAACATGTACATCCTTGTAGCGGGTCGATATGTGTCAAAATGGGTTAGAAGCCGTGCAAGCCCAACCCGACTCCGCCGTGGTAAGAAGCTTTTTCTAAGAACTATTTTTCCTAGGTTTGGAGTACCTCGAGTGGTGATTAGCGATGCGGCTCTCATTCCTCAACCGCCAATTCGACAATCTCCCTACTCAAGTATGGAGTCAAGCACAAGGTAGCCACACCGTACCATCCTCAAACAAGCGGGCAAGTGGAGGTATCCAATCGGGAGATAAAGAGCATCCTACAAAAGGTGGTGAACACATCACGAAAAGATTGGTCACTCAAAACTAGATGAAGCTCTTTGGGCATATCGGACCGCTTTCAAAACACCTATAGGTATGACTCCTTTCAAGCTAGTTATGGAAGCCATGCCATTTGCGGTTGAACTCGAGCACAAA
>JAJGRW010000590.1:0-15511 GCA_025461045.1 Carex parvula
ACCTATACCCAACTTTAAAATGCGATTACATTTGCCATTAAATTGATTAAAAGGTTTTTGGATTCCCTGGCTTTAGTATTCTCCAAAGTCATTTCACCCTTAAATGGCGATTAAACATCAATTAACTGATTAAACCATTCAACAGCACCTTGCTATTAAATGCTGGCTAACCTTTTTCGAAAGCTTGCCTATACCAAATATTATCAATAGAAATTTATTCAACTTTAACTAATTGTTAAACAACAAGAATCATAAATCTCAACCCAGCACTCTTAACTAACCAACATAAATTTCATTTAACTAAATTCCTCTTGTTCTTTGTCTCATTTTTCTAAAATGAGTCCTTATAATTATAAATTAGATACAAGGCTAGGCCATAGTAGGGCCAAAACTGCTGGAAATAACAATTTTAAACCTATTTTCACAAGTACGGATGCAAGTATCATATCTAACATGATGAGAATATGCGACACTACAACATTTTCTAAAAACTTAGGATATGATACACCTATAATATATATGCTATAATTATCCTCACAAGGAATCTACTTTTGTCAAAAATATCAACTTTTTTTTCTTCTAATTTTAAAAATGTAAAAAAAATCTTACAAACCTTAAAATATGAAAGCACAATGGTTTTTTTTTCAAGAGATTATCAATTTAAAAATGTAAAATATTACAGATGTATTAATTGTGCAGAAAGGAGCATAAAGAAATCTATATATGTTTTGCAAGGGCTGTAATCTAAAACTTTGGTTTTGTCTTTTGAACATCAAGTGGAGCTGCAAAAGCTTTGAGCTCATGGATAAAGACAAAAAGGTTAATGTAATTAGAGACAGCTATCTGTCTCCCGGGGCATTTCTTCCTGTGTTTCGTCCATATGTGTGAACCCTTCACAATTTCAAACTTATACAGGATTCACACTAAATTTAGTAGGGTTTACCTTTTTACCCTAATTATTTGAATTGGGATTGCTGTAGTCCCACAACAGCTGTTTTAATTCTCTGAATGCAAGGGCTCCGCACTTAGACAATCACTCGCAACAGGCGGGGGGTCTGTGCGAGGCTGCTCCAGTGCAGCCATCCGTGTGCGGATCGATGCTCAGGACATATCTTTGACTGTATTGGCCAAAATACATATTTAAAAATTATATTGCCCCTGGGTGTATCTCATACGTATGATTCAATCACAAACCTGATGCACATTTATATCAGCAACCTTGCTGTATCAGGGTGACATAGTTGTGAAGTCTATGGAAGATGCCAGCAGTTCGCATCTTGTCTGTTTTGCGAATGGTGTGGTTTTTGCAATACTAAAATTATGGGTGTTCTTTTGCAAATATGGACAAATTGATGCACTTTATTTCCTTTTATATTGATTTTTAGGCAAGAAAATGAACATAACACAATCTGTACCTCTCATTTGCCAATGCAGAATTTGCTAAAGATGCTGTTAAAACCTCTTCAGAAATGTCATCCCCGCTAATTTGGCCAAGTGCCAGGGCAGCTTCCCTCAAGTCTATTGTCCAAAAATCCATTGGCAACTGCTCTTCTATAGATGTATGGAGCCTGGCAAAAGCCTCTTGTGCCCTTAGTAACTGCTCAAATGCCTCTGATAATATGCAATTATTAGACTTGTAGTTAAGATAAAGTTGCTCCAAATAAAGGGGATAAAAAAATCAGAGTAAGACAAGTCATGCGTATGACACCACAGTATCATTCATTTCCAAAATTAGGTCCATAATCTCAATTTTTCAGAAGCTCGAATGAGTAACCTTTTGACTAAAGAATATTTCCACCAAATTGGGGCATTGCCGGTCATTACTAACCAGGTCCATTAACTAAATAATATAAGAGGACAGAAAGTAACACAAAATAAGAATATTTAGGGGTTAATATGAGAAAATTAAAATTCAGATGGTAATTTTAGATCAAGAAATTATATTTTCCTGAAAGAGATAAAAAAAATTGCCACAAACAAATACTTAACAAATAAATGTTAGAACTAACCTGATTTACAGTCCACTTGCGACCCCCTGAAGAAATGGGGTCGAGGCCCCTTACTTCTAGCACGGCTTTCGCCAGTTCAGAAATGCCTTCACCGGTAACAGCACATGTTTGCACCACCTTCTTGAAAAACCCACTACAGGTCTCCTCAAGAGGTCCAATTGAATCTATTGGTGCGCAATCAACCTTGTTGATCACTAGTATCGTAGGAGTTGTCATTGCTTGATGGGCTGATTTCTGGTATTTTAAAATGAATTTAGATAGTAGAAACTTCTCAAGAATGAGTACAAAATTAAGACGACTTTGAAATACCTGACTCGTCATAATATGTTCAATTAGCTTTGCATCCTCTTCGCTCCATCCATCAATGGCACTTATTGCCATGATGATGACATCTGCTGCCAGCGCAGCAGCTTCTGACCTTTTTACACCTGTTTGAGTAAAAAAATTTAGAGAAAAAGTTTAAAAATTTGCAAGACTGTATTACCATGAAATTTGTAACTAGAACCAGTGAAGAATCTGTAAGCCTCGGTCACAAATTATGCAAGAAAGTAATCTAATTTATTGTCAACATTGTACTAATATAATCCTCAACTGAGAAAGTATTATTGACTTGAGGCCTCAATAAAAATTCATCAATGCAATGAAAACCAAAACAAGCCAACACCGCTGTATACCAGTAAAGCAATCAACAAAAACTATACCAGAACTCTGTCTAGCAATCAATGATTAACATAAATATACTAACACTTGACTAGGTGAAAAGCTTACCAATTTTTCTACAATATCATCTGTTTCTCTGATTCCGGCAGGTGTCAAGCAGTGTGGCAGGGAGACCATGTATTGATATATTGGCTTCAACTACATCCCTCGTGGTTCCCGCAATTTCAGTAACAATCGCCCTCTCACTCTGCACGCTATTACAAAAACATTCAGAATTAAATAACACATCATATCATCACAGCTGCCTATAAACTAGTAAATTACAAAGAGATCAAGAACAATAAGCAAAGGCTTAGTTAGAAAAGTCATGTGTGCCTCTACAGAAAATGAAAAACATCTTCTGTATACCTTAGACCTCAGCAAAATTAAATTTAACAATATGACCCCTCAAACACAGTGAATAGCACCAAACTTCTAGCCATTATTTTTAAAAAATAGTAAAATGCTCATGTTACTCCTCTCTTCCTCTCCGTTTGTGTAATAATTTTAGATGATTAAAGAGGGGCAGTTTGGTCAAATTTTGCAACAAATGTTGGTCTGGAAGCAGAGGATATTTCTCATTTCCTATTTCTGATATTTAGGTTTATGCATTCCAATTAGAGGGGATATAAATGATATTTCCATGGCTACATTTGAATTTTAATAGAAAAAAGGGATATGAATATAGATAATATGTTCAAATAAATTTTTCAATGACTTACTTTGCTCCAAGCATTCAGCAAGCTTGACTTCCCAACATTCGGCCGGCCGATGATAGCTATCTGACAGAAAGACAAGCAGCTTCTTCACAAAACATGCAACAAACTGAGATTTAAATTACAAGTAAATTTGCAATTTTGAATAGTAATACCTGTATGCCAGACTGCAATAGTTTATCGTAATTAGCAGTGTCAAGAGCATCCTGCACGTCACGTTGCATAACACTAATTTTCTCTATCAGAGATGGCAAATTCAAGGGTGGCAACTCATCTTCAAAATCCAGACGAGCTTCTATTTCAGTAAGCAGCTCGATGCATTGCATTCTTAGTGATTTTACCAGTAAGAAAAGCCCACCCTGTATAGGAGTACGAAAGAATAAAACCCATTTTATCAGAAGAAACGGGAAAATAACTAAATGGCTAAGGACTGAAATTCACGATGCCCGCATGCAGGGGTGGCAACTAGGGATGTAAGTGTGTGACCAAATTGGGATGGACGGTCACGACACGTAAATGGTCACGGCACGTTAGTCATGCCGTGTCCAAAAGCAACTGGTCACGTTTAACTATTTATTTTCGTAATTTAAGTTAGTTTATTCAGAATTCACCATTAGATCAAGATCTAATGGTCCTGATCATACGTGACTGTCGTGACCACGTGCCGTGCCGTGACCAGACCAGTTCGCGTGCCGTGCCAATTTCCGAACGATGGTCATGCCGCACGAATGGTCACGGCACGGGCACGTGAGTCACAACACATGACCAGCACACGTGCCGTGCCGTGACGTATTCGGTCACGGCGTGACTTTTTTACATCCCTGGGCAGCAATGGGCCTGGTCAGGTCAAAGTCATATATTTTAAAAATGAAATATTACCTGACTCATTTAATTTATATGCCAGGCTAGTAGTCAAATAGTTAATTATATTATAAGTTTGGATAACACGCTGCACTTTGCTCTTATTAATAATTTCTTAATAAAAATTACCGGGTTAACTAGTCAATGCTTCATTGTAACAGAAGTTCAGCTTCAGAGCCACTAAAATCTGGTTCCACTAAAATCTGGTTAGGCAAGCATAGCATTCTTATACGAAAAAAGAAACCAAGGGAATATAAAATGTCTTTGTTCTGGCCTGCACTCTACCATTTAAACCAGCATTATTTTTAAACAGGTAAACTCTTTCGCCAGGTCAAGAATTGAACTCTTTCGTCGGGTCAAGAATTGTAAGACCTACCTGCATGCCAGCTAAGGCTGAGTCAGCTGCAGCAGCTGACTTGGCAGAAATCAATCTACTAATGCTCTCGGCTTGAGAAAGATCCAGTCTCCCATTGAGAAAAGCACGTAGAGTAAATTCTCCTGTAAAGATGTTAAGTCTACCATAAGACCAAGAAAACTCATAATAATCAGTAATTGTTTTTACCAAATTAAAAATGGTTGACTAACCAGGCTCAGCGAGTGTTGCCCCTGCCTCTAAGCAAGCTCTCAACACACGGTGTAAGCATACGTCATTCCCGTGACACTGGAGCTCGACAACATCTTCTCTGGTGTAAGATCTTGGTGCCAACATTGGCAATGCCAGGACCTACATCAAAATTTTCAGAAGGAATTATGTTTGGTTGAGGACTAAAGTTAAGGAGGCCTAAGTTGGTTATTCCCATTTAGGCCGGCCTAAATTATTCATGTTTAGTTGAGTAAAATTTGCAAAGAGTCACTGACAATGAATTCAGGATGCAACACAAAATAAAGACACCTAGGTAGGTGCTTTAGTTTAGGTGGCAAGCCTATTTAATGCCCGTTTGGTGGATAACTTAGGCCTAAATCATGAAATCCTTATTTCATGGTCCAATTGATCATTGGTCCCACAAATTTATCACACCTTTGTAGCCCCGCATTATTCCAGGCGTAACTCGACTGTCTCCTTAATAACTCTTTTGAAAAAAGTCATTCTAAGAAAATGCATGTTCTAGTTTGCATTGGGAACTGTACTTCTATAATTCTCTTCTTCTTTTTTCCTCCTTCGTGTTTGGGGGTTGTTGGTTAAAAGCCGAGTTATTAACAGCTATGCAAGCTAATTTAATTTCTTCAAACAAACTAAATACATGCCTCATTATAACGACTTCTTTAATAAATAAGCAGCTTTAACCTGAACAGACTCTGGGGAAGCCCAAGTATTTGGCTATAAAACTTGTGGATCTAGATTTTTAAAAGTTGCATACCTTTAGCTAATTTTATGTGTACCAAAATTCAAACTAACTGAACTGATAAAAGAAAAGCAAAAACAAAAACAAAAGGCAAAAATATCTAAAAGAAACAACCCAGTTGAAGAACAAGTACTAGTTACCTCATCTATAACATTGCCATCTTTGTCCAGTACATAGCCATACTCGACAAAATGGCTTCTTGGCCTCCAAGCAACAGTCCCACCCTCCTCTTTCGATCTCTTAACGGGTCGAAACACCTGACCCGCAACTGCGATGGCAGTGGGGCCAGACAGTCGTACAATCCCGACCGCAGCAGGACCCCCTCCTAGCGGGGTTACGACAGCTGCTATGGTGCCCGACCCCACTTCTCGTTTTCCCGAGAAAGAGCCCGTAGTTCGCTCATCTTGGGTAAGAACTAGGGTTCTAGGTGAAGTGGCAAATATTTGGCACTGGCGGAGGTGAGAGAGAAAGGGGGCTTCGGTAGGGTTTAGAAAGAAGTGATGGGGTTTTGGTTGTCGCCATGGGAGGAGGCGGATAAGAGCAAGAGCCATTGGTTTGGGTTTTACGCGCTGGTGGGAATTCAGTATGACACTCTGACTTGTGAAAGAATTTCACAGACGAGAGAAAAGAACTTTGGATTAAAATCCCTCCTTTAAATACTTAAATTATGTTAAAATGCCTAATTAGTAATTATACATCAAATTTTTATTTCCGTTAAAGTTATTAAAATGTATTTAGATACCAACTTGTTTATTTTTAAATAGATACAAAAAAAAAAAATTATTTCGAAGATTTTGGAATCTAAAATTACAATATCTATTTAGGCAATCTAAAATTACAATATCTATCACATTAATTTCCAATCAATTAGAATCAATCTGTTAGATTTTTTTTATGTAACAGGAAAACCTAACGGCTAGTATAATAATTACAAAATATTATAACAGCTAGTCAGCCTATATAAACCCTTGTAAGCAATGTAATGAACAATTAATCAATCAATCAAATATTTCTTCTTCAAATTCCATCTCAAATTCTAACAGTTCTTATAAATTAGAGCTGGATAGTCTACAACTCTACATAGATTCCTGACATTATTTTTATACAAACAAATTATATTGATTCAATAGGCTGATTTGAAGCAAAAATCCTGCAATGTAAGAAGGGCCTGATTTGAGCAAAATAGGCCCAATACGCTTTGAGTTAAGGCGTGAATTGTGAAGCATATTAAAATCTTGCTATTTATTGTGTTCTGTGAGAAAAACGAAGCCCATAAGAAGTGTCCAGTTTTATCAAATGACGATTCTTTCTACCTATTAAATGCTAAACAGTGCTTTGTTGGGAAGACCACTGAACATAAATTGGGCCTTTGTTTTCTATTATTATTTTTTATTTTATTGGGGGTTTCAACCTTTCCGGCTCTGACTACAGATTGGAAAATCCCATCAATTTAATGCAATGAAATTACACACATTTAGGGGCTGCAAACGAACCGAACCGAATCGAACTTACTTCCAGGTTGAATTTGGTTTGAATTAATTTTGAACTAAGTTTGGTATGAATTAATTTCGAACGAACTCAATTTCGAGTCGAATTTTTTACGAACTCAATTTCGAACTTTTACGAACTTTATTACGACTTACGAGTTATGACTTATGGGTGGGCCATAGTTCGAAATTACAGCATTTCAATAAAAACTTAGCATTCTGAATTCTAATTACACAGTACACCAAAGTTTATATCAAAGTTCATTACAAATACCAAAATTTATATCAAACACCAAAGTTTAGTACAATCACAGAATCCAAAGTTTTCCAAATAGCCAACAGGAGCAACATCACCAAAATTTTCAAATATCCAAATTATTCAAAGTACAATTTAAATGTCAATAGAAGTACAAAACAATCACTAAAGTCTTAAAATTATTACAAACCCAAATATTATCCTAAATAAAACATTAAAGTTCATTATCAACGGAAATTAATGGTTAACGTTTGAGTTAATTTCGAACTAAGTTTGATTTGCGAACCTATTTCGAACGAACTAGGTTCAGTTTGAATTTGGTTTGAATTAATTTCGAACGAACTCTATTTCGAATCGAACTTTTACGAACTTTTTCGAATCAAACTTGAATCGAATTACGAAATACGAATTGTTTTGTGCCGCCCTACACACATTAATCTCACTGCACAACAACACTGTGTATATTCCCATGGCGCATTAATACTATTTTACCAGAACACAAAAACAAACAGTAAAAAAAAGAATAAAAAAAGGCATCCATGTCCACATGGTGTGAGAAAGAAGTGGTGCAACTAAACCTATAATCATGTACACATTACACAGTATTAAAAACAGTGGATGTGTGAAGCTTTTTTTTAAATAAAGCAAATAGTAAGTAGCAGAGAGAGCATTTAATTATTTGGTCCAGACTGCAGCGTACATTCGGTCTAGTGTTCTACAACTTCAATTTTAATATTAATTTTCACCACATTTATACTGTACCGATTACCGAACAAATATAAAAATATATTGAGATTCTATGTAATACCAGGAGAATTTGCTTTAAAAGCTTCAAGCCAGCCTCCCTATTTTTATTAAATTTTCATTTAATTAATTAGTTCAAGTACAGTAATCAGTGAAATTCATAAATACAGTAATAAATTCTCTAAATTATTAGGCTCATTCACTTGTAACCTTTCAAGATACATATGGCATTTTTAGTTATGTACATACGCTTCCTTTATATTGGAGTTGGCTACGGTGTTATGCATAGTATAGAGGACCTCCGTGCTACGGCTCAATATTTGAGTTTTCAAAATTCTAACGGTCGATTCAAACAGTTCAACATGATTTTCATATAAATATGTACTTACAAATCAAATTTTACATTTTTTAGAAATTTTTTACTATTTTTTTAGATAGGTAGAAAATCACTTGATCTGAAAATTCTGAACCATTCAGATCAAGTGTTTTTCTATCTATCTAAAAAACTAGTAAAAAAATTCTAAAAAATGTAAAATTTGGTTTGCAAGTATATTCATATGGAGATCATGTTGAATGATTCGAATCGACCGTTAGAATTTTGAAAACTCAAATATTGAGCCGTAGCACGAAAACTCTATATGCTATGCATAGCATATTAGCAATTTCCCTTTATATTACCTTTCAGGGGCCAGATCCGAGAACAGCGTATCCTGCAACTTTAATTGTTGTATTTACTTTCCTTTTTGATAGATCATGCTTCCGGAATAGCCAGGTAACAGAGAACCAGTTTATTCGCACACTACATAAAGACAACTCAGTTACAAACAAACAAACAAACAGTTGACTTGTTGAAATATTGACCTCGATCAGCAAAGCTTCATGAAACATGGATGCATGCATGCATGCATGCAATGGATGTACAGGCAGTCAGGGCAGTCCCTGTTTGGTGCATGGTTTCATAGCTCGGCTACATATATACTACACATTTATGTGTACCTGTTTTGTCTTCTATTTTACCAGCACAGATCCAGAGATTTACAGAGGCATGCAAATAGAAAAAGTGACGTATACAGTATACACTGATCATCTTTATTAGTTTGATCAGGGAATTAGAATTATCAGTCTATTAATTGACAGAGCAGTGATTTACTGCAATAAAATTTTTTTTGAGAAAATACCCGTATGTATTTACTGCAATAATTAGGTATGGAAATTCCGGCACTTAAATAAAAATATTAATTAAACTCTGCATAGGAATGGAGGTACAATGAGCATCAGACCAAATTCGGTTCGATGATCGGTAAGAGCTGTAACTCAAAAATCCATCAGATTGGCTTCAAGTGACGCATCCAAACTGTTAAAACTGATTTTCATGAGTGATGAGTTTACATGTCAAATTTATAATTTTTCAAACTAATTTAATATGAAGTCAAACGGTCAAAAAATAATGAAAAATGAATACATTAAAATTAACTTATAAACCATCTTTTTTTGACCGCTCGACTTTATACTAAATTAGTTCGAAAATTTATAAATTTGATATGTAAACGCATTACTCGTGAAGTAGATCGATTTCAACAGTTTGAATGCATCGTTTGAAGCCAATTCAATACGTTTTCTAATTATGCTCATAAAGGAGTTGGTGAGCTTAAGAACACCCTAGTTCTACTCTATATTGGTTGTTGGTTTTCATCAAACTCTTAGTTAGTTTAAATCATATCAATAATTCTCAAAGAATAATGTTTGAGAGTTGGATAAGATAAAATACAGGGACACAATCAGTATAAATTAAAGATAGCTAGGAAGAGAATAATGGGCCACAAGCATATTTGTCAAATATTTTTGCTTACAAGCAAGCATGTTTGTCAAATTAGTGGGCCAGGGGCAACTAAACCACATTGCCACAACGTGATTCCAGGAAAACAAGAGAACAACTTTCGGAAGTGAGATAAATAGAAGAGGATTCAAATGGTTATATTTTTTTTTCTCCCTCCATCACTTCTTCATTTTTAATGTTTTTAATAACAAAAAATTTAAATTTATATATCTAAAATAAAATGTTGTTAGATGTGATCTATAATATTTTCTACATGCACAAAAAAATTATCAATTTTAGATTTGGTTTTATGTGAATCATTAAGTTGAAAAAATAACGTTTATTTATCTACATTGGTGTATTTTTACAAGTTTTTGATACTAATTAAAACAAAATTAAAATTTCATGGTCTATTACGCGTGAATAGGAAAAATAATTGTTCATCATATTTAATTGTTTTCCGGAATTTTTATTCTTAACATTAAAAAAAAAACCAAATACCCACAATTTGGTCAGAATTCTATGTTTAAACCGGCTGCAGTTTTAAACTACAGACATAAATTGAGTGTCCGCAATTTGAAACTATGGATAAAATGCTTTTTTTTTTGTCACCACAGCTTTAATTTGTTTTTTTATTAAAACCGTTGCTTTGATTAATAAATATTTCAGTGCATGGGTATAAATACTTGCAAAATAATATATTAATACTTGATGTGTAACTTGATATGATCGAACGCATTAAGATTAAACTTTGTACAATATATATACATATAAATACTTCAATGCATATGTATAAATACATGCAAGACTTGATATTAATACTTTTAGACGTCATGCAGCATAATATGTAAAAAAATATCAAGTTTTACGGTCCCCCAGATAGTTATGGCAATATTAAACCAAAATCTAGGCAAATTTAAGACGGCAAACAGATGGTAGCTGAAATTATTACTGAAAACCAAAAAAAAATTTATCCCCAGTTTGAAACTGCAGTCATGTTAATAATGGAATTCTGACCAAATCATGGTTATTTGATTTAATTTTTTTAAGATGGTATAAATATTTTTTTGGAATTGTTTTATTTTGATATTTAATTTTTAAAATTTAAGTTATTGTAGTTTAAAAATGAAGCCATAATAAATTCGAATGCATTTGAACCCTTCAAGGTAGAGTAAAGGAATAAAAATATAAATTTCATCTCTGTAAATGTAATAGTAATCAGAAATATATCTTTGGTCAACATAACCAAGAATTAATGTTGACAAAAGATACTTTACAAAATTAAATATTTTACCAATTCAAATAATTAATCACTATTCATAAGAAAAGAAGTAGTCATTATGTCAGGGGCAAAGTTGATATTTTCAGATTATGCTGGGCTGTAAATGAGGTTGTAACAATTTACCCAGCACATCCATGAAAGAGCAAGCACCTTGTATGAAAAAGCTACACATGGCATTAGCAAAGGAGCGTCGGCAAAGAGAGATTCGACTCTGCTGCTTTTTTCTAAGAAAAGCAGAGTTCTGCTTTTCAGATTCCAACTATTTAAAATTTTCCATTCGTGTATCTCGATAAAGAAACTTTTTTATGCACAAATCTCAACGATTTTGAATGGTTGTAATCTGAAAAGCAAGACCCTGTTTTTCTTAGAAAAGCAGCAGAGTCGGATCCCTGTAAAGAAGTCATACAGTGAATTCATTTTAGCTTGGATCCTCTATATATTACCTTTTTATTAGCATGCTAGATTGTTTTCTCTAACCATTTATTGTTTAAATTTTTTATTTCTTGATATTAATTTGAAATGGTGAACCTTTACTTTGTTTATTTATTTTTGTAGAAAGTATATTTATGAAAATTACAAATATAATGAAATTTTTTGCTTAAAATCTTCTCAGAGTTTTCGACAAAATTCAATTAGAATTAACATTCTTAGGCTACAAATTTTATAAATATGTTTCTTGTTGGTATGTTGCTATCTTAACTTTGGCTTATAGTTTGTAATTTGTATGATAAATTTTCTTTAGGCACTCCATTACTAATTATAAAGAGTTCAAAATGCCTTGTCATATGCACTTTTCATCTAACACAGATAATAATATAATAAGAACATCATAAAAAAAATCTTTAATATCACTAAAAGACATTATTCATAGGTATTTTCTTAATCAACATTTAATACACTGTAATTATATACAAATTTTTTGAAAAAATTTACCCCCTAAAACGAGAGAGATATGGACTTCACAATAACATGTTTTTGTATAATTTTAATTTATTGTGTTTCTATAACATACTTTTCTTTTATGTTTTAAGATAGACATATTAACTTCTTAATTAGTTTGTGCAGTATTAGTTTCTTTATAATATTATAAATGCACGCCACATTATTTGTGGAGTAGAACTAGGGTGCTCTCGAGTTCACCAAGTCCTTGGTGAACTCAAGTCCAAAACTCATCAGATCGGCTTCAAACGACGAATCCGACCGTTGAAATCCGTCTACCTTACGAGTGATGCGTCTACATGAAAAAAATTTAAATTTTGAAATTAATTTTGCATAGAGTCAAGTGGTCAAAAAACATCAAAAAATGAATGCATTAAAATTAATTTATTAACCTTCTAATTTTGACCACTTGACTCTATGCAAAATTAATTTCAAAATTTAAAATTTTTGCATGTAGACGCATCACTCGTAAGGTAAACGGGTTTCAACGGTCGGATTCGTCGTTTGAAGCCGATCCGATGAGTTTTGGACTTGAGTTCACCAAGGCTTGGTGAACTCGAGAGCACCCTAGTTCTACTCTTATTTGGGACATATACAATTTTGTTTTTTCTTCGACTATAATTAAATAATTTGCAAGTAGATGCAACAAACAAGCAATCCAGAAATTTTGGTGGAACAAAGAAACATCAGAAAAAATAAATCATGCATGAAAACTTCCAAAAAAGAAGCAAACACAAAAACAGAAACAGAGTATATGGATCTCATAAGCCCATGGATAATGATTCAATAAAAATAAATAAAACTATATAAAAAAATCCTAAAAATAAGAAAGAGATATTTTTTTAAGAAATTAAAATTCAAATCTTTGAAAAATGGATTGATTGTTTTTTAGATGGAACTACACCAATATATGTTGCAGTTCCACCCAGATCATGACGAATTCAAATCCAGTGAAGTAACTCAATTTTGAGGTTTTAGGTCGGAACCGTCCGATTCAAATCCGCGACAATCCATTCTGAAGTGAAGCGCACACATCTCGAGCGACAGTTTCGAATCCCGAGGAAATCCTGAGCGACGGATTCAAATCGTACGGTCCCGATCCAAAACCCAAAAATTGAGTTACTTCAGGGGATTCGAACCCGACCAGGACGTTGTTCTAACAGTTTTCGGATAAATTTATAGTCAAGATTAAGTTTAATGTCTGAAAAACGCTGGAACCGCACCAAAGTTGCGGTGCCAAAAACCTGTCCAATCTATTTTGAAGAAAAAAACAATCATTCTCTTTTCCAAAGAATTAAATTTTTTATTTCTAAAAGAAAAAAATCATCCACTGCCAAGTTTAAAAAAGATACAGAGAAAATAATATGATGAAATATAATATGTGAGTGGTTAAATCACGCCTTGTGGTACGAATCGTACGGTCACAGTGGATTCAAGTTCAAGCCCATAAAACTGGTGCTGGTGCTGGTGCTGGTGCTGCTGGTGGAGGATTTCAGGTAATGGGCATAGCAGATCGCAGTATTCGCTGTCAGGTTTTAGTTGATCCAGCATGGCCTGATCAGACCAGATCCAGTGCTCTCTCTTCTCATCTCTCTCTCTTTCTTTCTCTGTCTCGACTTTTTTAAAAACAACTGGGACCGCTTTGCATTGCATCTCCTGATTTGTTAATCCCTTGATTAAAGAATTCCAAAAGGTGCAATTTGAATTTGTAAGAATGCGTCACAGACTCACAGGAAAGAAAGCACGATATCCTTCCAACGGTTGGTTTCTTCTATAAGACAAGTAGAGCAGAGCATATGTCCATTTCCAAGCAACATATTTTATTAATTGTTAATTATATGACGAAGGCTTCCAAACGAGTATATATAATATGGCAAATGCTTCTGTGCATACAAGGATCTATTTGTAAAATGAGTATATTTTCATTTTCAAAGTTCAAACAGTCGATCCGACCGTTCAACATTTTCTCCATATTACAATGTACTTGGAGGTAAAATTTTATATTTTTTAAATTTTTTACTATTTATTAAGATAGGTACAAAATTCAATGGTATGAATTGACTAGTTTTGTAAAATACTTAATAAATAGTAAAAAAATCAAAAAAAAATGTAAAATTTACCTCCAGTACATTGTAATGGAGAAAATGTTGAACGGTCGGATCGACTGTTTGAACTTTGAAAATGAAAATATGCTCATTTTACAAATAGGTCCTTGTATGCACAGAAGCATCCCTCAATATATATATAATATATATATATATATATATATATATATATATATATATATATATATATATTAATCAAGAGATTCTCTTTCGTTAGGTGATTATGATTTTCCTTTCAGTAAGATTTATACTTTAAAGTTCAAATTTTTATATCCCCATGAAGCTAGATATTCAACGGTTACCTCTAAAAAAAAGATACAGTATACCAGAAAAGAAGAATTATGTCACCTCTGATTATTTACCAATACAGAGACATTTGACCTAAAGAATAATAATAGAGCAAATGATTGGAAGGCTGTTATTTTATTAGAGGCAAATATAATCATTTTCTTCGCCTTTTGCTAATTACCTCTTCAATTTCATCTCCTCAACTATCACAAAATTTAAATCAATTGGAGGAAAATATTGCCTTTTATTAAGAGTATATATACTGTTTCTATCTACCAGTAATTTGAGAGTAATTACATGGTCCCAGAGAGAGAGAGAGAAAATACATTTTGCATGGCATTTGTTCTTAAACAATAGAAAAATCAGTGTTGTTATTGTGCCAATGTACTCATAGAACAAGTTAAATATCAGACAACAAAAAAAAAAGCTAATTAAATCTGCAGCAAATTGCCATTACATGCCAAACCTTGTCTCCATCGGTTTTATTTTATCTCGACCGATATTTCAATAAGTTAATTTTATTTCATTGGTATTCAATTTTATTTTATTCAGATATATATATCAAGATTTGTTTGTATTAAAATATTTGGTGTTGTAGCAGTAATTGTAGTTTACTCTCAAGCATTTTTTACTCAAGAGGATAAGTTGAGTGCATTGTTATTTGTCAATAATAATTAGTTATGAATTATAATTGTCACATAATTTCCGGTATTGTCAATAAAAAATTCTATAAAATTATCAACTTTTAAATAAAAGTGCAAGTCAATTGACCTTATTAATTCCACCTAATCCTCATAATGACATTAATTAAGGTCTAGAAGCTTAATATTAAAAAGAAATCAAATGAAGTTGCATTTGATCAATCCCTAAATTAAAACATAGTTGCATGTCAATATCTAGGGAGTTGGCTATGGTGCTACGCATAGCATAGAGGGCCTCTGTGTTACGGCTCAATATTTGAGTTTT
>JAJGRW010000590.1:23299-77859 GCA_025461045.1 Carex parvula
TTTAAATAGGTACAAAATCCTTTTATCTAAAATTCTGGATCATCCAAAAGTGGCCGATATTTTTATTAAACCCCAAAAAAAAACAAATTATCAAATCTGCTCCCACTCCAAAGTTATAATTATTTTTACCCTAACCGCCCGGTGGCTGGGCGGTCCACTTTCCCACCAGACCGCCCAGCTGCCGGGGCGGTCCACTCCTCATACCTGACCGCCCAGCTGCTGGGCGGTCCACTATTATTATTTTTTTTTATAAGGTTTTATGTTTTAATTTGTTTGAATGTTTTATATTAATTTGTTAATGTTTTATATTAAATTGTTGTAATGAGATCGCAAATGTATATAAGAAGAAAAAACAAGCCAACAGTAAAAGACCTAAACAGAGATCAATCTGGGCCGTACATACAGATCACAAATTTGGCTAATCTGGGCCGTCGTAACCTCAGACACCGCTCGCAGGGGGCTGCCGCCCCCTGCCACCCCCCGCATAATCCTAGAATCAGGCCCACATACATAACAAATCTCCCACTTGGGACTGATTTCCCAAATCATCTCCTTGAGTAGTAGCCTTTAACTCCTTTTATAGTGTCCTTTGGCGGCGGCGTCTTGCCACCCTCAAGTAGCAAGACCAAGAGAAGCCGAACAGAATTCCAGCTTCTCTCTCAGGACAGATTTGGTAAGCATGTCTGCAGGATTCTTGTTGTGTGAATCTTTTCCAACTTAGAAGAAGGTAAAAGATCCTTCTTCAAGCATAGTCCGAATAAAGTGATACCTTATGTCGATATGCTTTGTCCTTGAGTGAAATGCAGAATTCTTCGCCAAATGAATTGCACTCTGACTGTCGCTTTGTAACCGGCAATCTACTTGCTTGTGCTCCAATTCATTCAACAAGCTTCGTAATCAAGTTATCTCCTTACATGCTTCAACAGCTGCTACGTACTCGGCTTCAGTAGTAGATAATGCAACAATCTTTTGTAACCTTGACATCTAGGAAATTGCTGCACTGCCAAGAGTGCAGATTTTGGATTTTGCATCTAACTTTGATCTATTTTCAGCACTGACATGGACATAGGAAATACAACCGAAAATTCGTAATTGTGAAAGTTTTACCTCCTTTCCTGTCCAAACCTCCTCAAGCAATTTGCAATCAATCGCAGTAGATGGCTTACAGAAATTAGATTTCTAGCAAGTTTCGGCACATGTCTCACACGCTGCAACCTCAACTGTTTCCCATCTGGCATGCTTATCTGCACATCTCCTCTACCAATTATGTCACAGGATTCATCATCGCCAAGATACACCTTGCCAAAATTCCTCAGTATTCAGGGCTGTACCAGACGAGTTGTTCTTTCTCCGTGTATCTTCATTAAGAAGAACCCCTACTACATCCTCAAACTTGAGAACATTAGACCCTGAAGAGTTACTCACCGCCATAACCAGACTATCCCAACTATCGGGCTGCACTGCCAAGAGAATAGCAAGGGCCAGCACTTCATTATCAAAGTTAATACCCACGGATTCTAACTGACTCGTAATGATATTGAAATCATTCAAGTGTTCTTGCATGGATTTGTTTTCAGATTTCTTTATATTAAACAACCGTTTCATCAAGAATACCTTGTTTGACGCCGATGGTTTCTCATACATTCGAGTTAGGGCTTTCATCACATCTTGTGTGGTCTTTTCCTTGGAGATGTTAAAGGCTACCGACTGAGACAACGAAAGCCTGATCGCACCCAGAGCCTTCCGATCTAGCACTTCCCAAGTCTTGTCGTCCATTTCAGCTGGTTTGCTCGCCTTGCCGCTGAGAGGCAAGTAGAGATCCTTCTGATATAGGTAGTCTTCAACTTGCATCTTTCAGAACCCGAAATTTGAGCCATCGAACCTCTCAATTTGTAACTTCCCCTCTTTCGCCATTACTCCCACTCGAGAAAGAACCCCGCTCTGATACTAGTTGTTAAAAGGAATCGAGTACCAGAGAGCAAAATCAACCCACAAAGAGAGAAATCAGTCCCAAGTGGGAGATTTGTTATGTATGTGGGCCTGATTCTAGGATTATGCGGGGGGTGGCAGGGGGGCGGCAGCCCCCTGCGAGTGGTGTCTGAGGTTACGAAGCACCGCTCTGTCGAGCCCGGCGAAAATTATTTTCGAGAAGTCAATTGCATATGAATCCTTTTATCCGACGGCCCAGATTGATCTCTGTTTAGGTCTTTTACTGTTGGCTTGTTTTTTCTTCTTATATACATTTGCGATCTCATTACAACAATTTAATATAAAACATTAACAAATTAATATAAAACATTCAAACAAATTAAAACATAAAACCTTATAAAAAAAAATAATAATAATAGTGGACCGCCCAGCAGCTGGGCGGTCAGGTATGAGGAGTGGACCGCCCGGCAGCTGGGCGGTCTGGTGGGAAAAGTGGACCGCCCAGCCCACGGGCGGTTAGGGTAGAAATAATTATAACTTTGGAGTGGGAGCAGATTTGATAATTTGTTTTTTTTGGGGGGTTTTAATAAAAATATCGGCAAAAGTGGTACTGTCTTTTTTACCCGTCAGAAAAAAAGTAACAAAATTAAAAAAAATGTAAACTTTGGCATCCTAGCATATTTTCAAATAGAGATTATATAATCAGTTCAGATAGAGTGTTATGACTTTAAAAATAAAAATATAAATTCAGTACCTACCATATTGCATCATACATAGTACCATAACCTCATTCCTAATTTAAAATATAACATAATGTAACACCAACATTTTAATTTCGTACACGCCATTGATATTTAATCGACGAAGAGAAAAAACTTTTACCAAAAAACAAATTATCACACTCATAATCTCTCCTCACAGAAGCAAATAAGCATCAACCATATGCAAAAAAAAGCAACCGATTATTATCATAACGTTATAATTTTACTCTAAGTTATAACGAGTCAGTTTTTGCGATTTTAAAGTTCGAACAGTCGATCCGAACCGCTCAACATGATCTCCATATTAAAATGTCCTTGGAGATCAAATTTCATATTTTTTTTTGAAATTTTTTTACTATTTTTTTAGATAGGTACAAAATTACTGTTTTTTTTTTGAGAGAGAGAGATTAACTAATATCAAAATATTTGTTCCAAAGTCGTGGTACAACCAATTGATTTTCTGATTTTTAAAGTTGAAACGGTCGATCCAAATCGTTAGATATGATATCTATATTAAATGTGCTTGGGGTACCAAATTTTAGATTTTTTAGAATTTCTTTTACTATTTATTAAACCAGTTTTAAAATCGTTGATTTTAATAAACATTGAAAATTTTCTGGATCATTAAAAACAATGATTTTAAAACTGGCTTAATAAATAGTAAAAGAAATTCAAAAAAATCTAAAATTTGGTCCTGAAGCACATTTAATATAGATTGAATGTTGAACGATTTGGATCGACTGTTTGAACTTTGAAAATGTAAAACCCGAAGTGTTTGTTGCATGGCCTAAAAACAAACGTTTGATATTAGCCAATCTCTCTCTCTCTCTCTCTCTCTCTCTCTATATATATATATATATGAGTAGGGTTAAAATGCCCCATTGGTTTTGTGCCTCATCATGCCCCAACATCGTTATCTCTATTTCAAAGTTTAAGCAGTTGATCCGGACCGCTCAATATGATCTTCATATTAAAATGTGTTTGGATACAAAATTTTAGATTTTTTGAATTTTTTTTTGCTATTTTTTAAGATAGGTACAAAATCACTGTTTTTAGAAAATTTGGACCATTCAAAAATAATGATTTGTACCTCTCTAAACAATTAGTAAAAAATTCTAAAAATTCTAAAATTTGTTATCCAAGCACATTTTAGTATGAAGATCATGTTGAATGGTTCGGATCAATTATTTAGACTTTGAAAATAGAGATAACAATGTTGGAGCATAATGGGGCATTTTAACCCTACTCTCTATATATACAGAGGCGGAGGTACTAAGTGTAAATGGGGGTCAATTGACCCCATTTATTTTCAGAAATGTTGTACTTATTGATAAATTTCTATGTAATTTAGTAGAAAATGTTATTGAACTGTCAAATTGATCCTCATTCACAGTATAAAATTTTTATATGCTTAACCCCCATAGTTTGAAAGTCTGGCTCCGCCCCTGTGTGTGTATATATATATATAAATAAGAAAATAACTAATAAATATTTAATACCCTATTTCGTTTGGAATAACATGATAGAAATGTTTTTAATGTTCTCTCTGATCTCCCTTCCTTCCCAGAGTTTCAAACTCTGGTAGCCTCTACCAGAGTTTCAAAAAAAAAAAAAAAAAACTCCCTTCCTCCCCCCTCTCTATCTCTACCAATTAAGCAGTCTTTAGATACATCTAAAGGGCGTCAAGAATAAATATGCCATCGTCAACATGTAATTAGAAGCGATAGATTGAAACACATATATATATCAACTACTCCAATTTTAAATGTCAGCCATCAAAAAAATTTCACACGAACAACCTTATGATAAAATTATTAGATATCAGCGAACCAAGGTAAAGTAAGGACCACTATATAATTTTCATTGTTTTTTATTTGGTTTTGTGCATGCCAAAGGCGGATGTATGATGAAGTTAGCAAATAACTAAAATGGAAATATCCCTTTCTTATTAGAATATATACACACAGCTTGCTTTAGAGTGTGAGCATCTTCATCTCTAACAAGGAATCCTTTGTAAACTATTACAAAATTAGGTTTTGAAGAAGACCCTTGGTCACAGAGTAACCCTAGATACAAGTTATTGGCAAGTTGCAAACCTAGCAAGTATTAAATTAGGAAAAGAATAATGGAAAGCATCAAATATATTAAAGGAGATCTAAGATCAGGAGACACTATCAATTCAGCCCATTCCTTGAAAACCCCTTGAAAGCTATTCAATACCAAATATATATATTGACAAGTAGGTATTTCTTTATTCATCTATAGATGTTTTAATATAGATCCTCCTAAGTCCTAAGCACCAGATTGCTTCCATATATACAGATGAAGTTTAGTAGTTAATTAATTAATTTGTTACCTTGATATCATGTAAAGACATGTATTTTGCATATTTACTGTTTAGGCAAGTTTAAAATGCAGCGATGCATAATTGCATATGCTTTAGGTGAATCATCATATATATAATTTTAATCTGGTATATATATTCAATCAGCTCAATAATGAAGCTATAGTCTTTATAATAAATTTTATATATATCAGTCACTATAGGACATCCATAAAGAAAACAAAAAAACAATGCATGAGACAACTTCAATGGCCTGTATCAAATATTTTATACTGGTACCATACTGAGATTTCTGTACTATATATATGTCTCATTGATGTCTTCGGCAATTCCATAATCCACTTTGAAATAATGTCAGAGATGATAATCACCATTGATGTGTACTTCCTGTGATATTTGAGTTACTTCTTTCTCCAAAAAAAGGAAAATAAAAAAAATCAAAAGACAGATAATTCCTCACAAGTCACAATTAATGGACGCAACACCACATTTTCTTTAGCACCAATCAAGTACCAATGTTCTATATATTACAATCAGGTTCTAAATAGCTAGTTATAGTTGCGCTATAGATTTTTCGGACCTTAAAAGCTATAACACTATCAGCCTTAGTCGGCACTATAGCTAACTAGCTATACCTGTTTTTCTAACTTTTTCGTGATGACGTAATAATCGTTATTTAGAACCTTGATTACGAGTGAATTATACATCTAAGGTATCTGATCGTATAGAATACTTGCGGTCGGACCAAAATCAATTCAGGGCCTACAAAAAATACAAAGAGATCTACTTTGAAATTCATTTAAGGATTTGAATTCATGGCTTACTCCATTTTTTTTAAATTTACAAACATTTTCTCAGTTGTAGGCTTGTGGCGACAACTTTTCACCCTACCCCAAAAGCAAACGCACAAATAAAAAGGGCTCTTGCAGCCGTACCTCGAATCTATAAGTGGACATGCAACGTTTCTATTTTGGATTGGTTCCATGACCCAGAGAATATATTGGACCAATGAGTTTTTCCTTTGTTTAATTGTTGACTTTAACCTAATGATATCTTAATCTATATGTTATTATTAACAAATAAATTTTAGGGTCAGACAATTAGGAAAGTTAAACTCAAGCAACTTCCTTAATCGTTATATTAAATACCCAACTTTCTGAAAATCTTAAATGTGTATATGGGGAATAAAATCATACCGTAGCCAAAGTCGGTTTCCTAAGATCTTATATGGTTTCTTTCTCAATTGGCACTTTACGAAGTCCTTGCACAGCCCCTTCGATTCATTTTAAATTTGCAAAGCTCTTGCGGAGTGCATAATGCCATTGATCGAGAGATCAAGTTTCACAACTGAAATATATCATTAGCAATCGAGCGTCTCGTGTGTAGAAACTGATTCTCTTGCTTCAAATCAAGCAAGAGATGTCTTTCTAGAATGGAGTTTAATTAGATATGTTATGTGTTTTGTTGAGAGAGAGAGTTTCAAATTTATTTATAACTTGAATATGTTTTGATGAAATATTACGTTCGGAACATATTAAACATGTAGGGGCACAAGGTTCATGACTCGTGAATGAAGGGATCATGAAGCATGGCCAGTTCGGTTCGGTTCGGTTCAGTGTGAACCAGTGCCTACTTGCGCGTCCTAAGAGCTTGCCTGCACTCCTTATCACACCTCTCTTTCTATTGATTCAAAGTTGCCTGAACCTCTTGAAAGTTGTTCGAACCCATTAAAAAGGAGAGCAGCTTGGGTTCGATGCCCATCGGACTCAAATTTGGGTCCGATAGGTTTCGGGACCGTCCGATCTGCTTTACGATTCGTGCGCATGAATTTTAAAGCAGATGCGAAAGTTGCGGGTGCGAATCTTAAAGCAGATCGGACGGTCATCAAACCCTTCGAACTCAGTTTGAGTCCGATGGACATCGGACCCAAATTGACCTCATTAAAAAGCTGGTTCTTGTCTGTGGTTGATTTTATTTCACTATTTCACTTATTTCGTATTTTGAATCAATCCAACCCATCGAACGTACATTGATCCAAATTGACCTTTTGAAAATGATCCAAATTGATCTTCCACATTTTTGTTTTATTTATTTGTTGAGTATTATAATTAAAACCTGAAGTAACCTCTCAAACATTTGGTTTGTAGTGACAACAATATAGGAAGAGATATCAAGATCAGCCAATAGAGCCTCTAATGAGATAATTTCATCGAATCAACGATTTCGATCTTCAATATTTCGTATCATTTTTTCATTGTCTGCTTGTTAAAATATATTTATTTGGATCAAACTTTTCATTAGCTGGCCTATACATGTAAGGCCTAGTAGAAAAGCCAGCATAACCACGTTTAATCCCTCATTTCCTATTGCAACTTGGGGAGCTAGGTTTCCTTAATAGTTTTCTAAAGAAAACTATACCAATTTGCATTTGTTTAAGTCCATCAGAAATTATGAAGGCGCATCAATCCCTGACAGAATATATAGTCAGGTATTATGAACATCATCCAGAGGAATCAATAATGTATATATATATGTCACTTACTGACTGTTAATTAGCCGGTTTAATTATTCATTCTCATTGAATTTGCATTTATATATGTCATCTTTGAGATATTGTATGAATATAAACTGCATAATAACCCTTTGTTTTCTTTCAAATAATACATATATTCCTTCTTTTCTTTTAATTTAGTGTTCACTTTGTATCCTTTCTGAATTGAGATACAGTCGTACAAATGAAAGTACAATACACACAGTTAATATCTACTACCAAAAATGAAACATATACAGACAATTACAAATATCAGTACATACAACTTGCTTTACTTTTATGTCCACGTGCACAAGTTTTTCTCGTTAAATTAATTAGTAGTATATCTACGACCTATGTTATGATTTGACAATTATATATCTCTATAAACCTTCCCTAAATAGGTTAATTAATTAGGGTCAGCAAAGCACCAGCTGTACATCCTGGCACAACCATGCAAGTGGGTCATGTGCTTTAATGGTTATTGGTCCCCAAAAGAGTACATTAGCACATGGTCAGAAGAGTAATTAATTAAGCATCTTATTCTAAGGTACTAATATCTTCATCTTAATTAAGGCCACTTGAATTTGGAAAAGCATATCTTGGATTGATAGATTAGATATGCAACTGCTATATATAAATTAAGGCACTGTCAAGTGTCAACTTTGCTTTGCTGGGCCAATCAAATAATCTAGTTGGTTTGCTTTTGTTTAGTAACCAAATGGTGTCAGATTAGGCTAATTAATCAAACATAAACAGCCTCTCGTGCATGTCAGGAGATCTGGTGGTATACTTCTTGGAAGTGGAGAGATCGTGCTTCAGATTTCAATCCAGTAGATTACTAAAGAAGAAATTTATTTGAACGAATTCTCATTGGCGAGATCATACAGAGGGATCAAGTTACAACAATTTTGAGTTACAACAAAGTTACAACAACCATTTTCTACATTTTAAAATTCCAAATCGTCGATCCAAACCGTTCAACATGATCTCCACAATAAAATGTGCTTCCAGACCAAATTTTACATTTTTTGAATTTTTTTACTATTTATTAAGATGGGTACAAAATTCAATGGTCTGATTTGACTAGTTTTTTGTAAAATACTTAATAAATAGTATAAAAATTTTAAAAACTGTAAAATTTGATCTGGAAGCATATTTTATTGTGGACATCATGTTGAACGGTTTGGATCGACAATTTGGAATTTCAAAATGTAGAAAATGGTTGTTGTAACTTTGTTGTAACTCAAAATTGTTGTAACTTGATCCCTCCTCCTCACAATAATATGTGCTTCCAGATCAAATTTTACATTTTTCTGAATTTTTTTAATATTTATTAAGATGGGTACAAAATTCAATGGTCTGAATTTGACTAGTTTTTGTAAAATACTTAATAAATAGTATAAAAATTCAAAAAAAAATGTAAAATTTGATCTGGAAGCATATTAGATGAGGAGGGATCAAGTTACAACAATTTTGAGTTACAACAACCATTTTCTACATTTTGAAATTCCAAATCGTCGATCCAAACCGTTCAACATGATCTCCACAATAAAATGTGCTTCCAAATCAAATTTTACATTTTTTGAATTTTTTTTACTATTTATTGAGATGGGTACAAAATTCAATGGTCTGAATTTGACTAGTTTTTGTAAAATACTTAATAAATGAGTTGTCACAATAGGGCCTGGATTTGAAATCACAACACAAAATAAATTGAGCCCACAAGAGCCCATACCACCTAGAGTTGAGTAAATTCTAATGAACCTCCACAGATCGCAAATGCTGTCAGAGTGGCCCATGGGTCTATTAAAATAAGTAAAAGCGAACAGAAAAAATTAATAAAAAATAATCAAAACATGTTAGAGAAAGGCCCATGACATTAAAATTAGTAGACTACAAATGCATGTAATGTAATCCCTTGATCTTCTGTTCATTAATAATAAAGCTCTCTTCTTTAATCTTATTTTGTTAGTCGATCCCTTTCCATTCTCACTGAATATTGTGAGCTATAAAATTTGTGGTAGTACTGAGAGATCCAAATCTGCTAAAATCCCAATGCATGAACAGTGTTTTTGGAATTTCTGAAATTCAGAGTCCAGTCGTTGAACTGTTTCGAGATACGTGCACAGAAAAACTAGCTGTCTCGAGATGCATGCACAGAAAAAATTGAACGGCTGGATTCGAAATTTTAGGAATTCCAGGAACACTGTTCATGTATTTTGGATTTCAGCTGATCTGAATCCAGTACTGAGTATATAGTGGGTTGTTTATCCGAAAATTGTGTTTTTCATAATGGTCATGGTAATATGCATATTACAAATTGATCCGTACTATAGGTTTTATATCTTTATATTCAAAATTCAAACATTTGATCCAAATCATTAAACATGATCTCTATATGAAAGTGTACTTGAAGACAAAATTTTACATGTTTACTACTTTTTTAGATAGGTAGAAGATGTATAATGTATAGTGATGAGATTTAAGTGTCTCCACAACCACAAAGTGAAATTCTAACCATAAGCTACAAATATACATTTAACATTTTACGAGGAGCGGAATCATATAAAAACTTTTAAAAAATAATAAATTTCAACATACATGAATCAAATAACTTTCAAGTTCCTTTTAAATCACTGATGAGTCTTACACCGTTAAAAGAGAAGCTAGAGTTTTTCAGCTCTCCGGGTTGTAAAGGGGTAAGGATATTGACAGAGCTATTTTAGCTACATGCAGCGTATGACCAATAGTGACAAAATTAAAAAAATACATGACTGGTGCGCTGTGTGACGTCATACTAGCTCTGTCAATGTCTTTACCCGTTACAAACTAAAACAACCATAATTCATATGAAGCAGCCCGCTCAAACGGATGTTTAACAAATTAATCAGAAAAATAAAGCATGAATTTTGAATATAATATTAATTTTTGACAGTTCACATTTTGTCAAGCATCTTAAATCAATTTACATCCTAAATTGAGGGTAACTTAGACACATTATTTAAAGTGAAAATAATGAATTAAAAAGATTTTACACGAGTATAGACAATTTGAAACCACCGTGACGTGTTATTTATAAGAAAACAGGAAAATTAAGCTTTCTAAATTATTGAAACTAGAACTATTTTTTTTGTATTTTGACCCGAAAATAAATGATGTATTGTAGAAAAATATAACTTATTTGAACTAAAACAAACGCTACAATTTGGAGTAATGGAATTAATTAGCAACTATTTAGAAAGAAAGAACATGATGCTACAATTTGACTCAAAGTTGTATGCAATTTAGTGGTCGCTCACAGTTACAATGGACAGCGCATGGGAAATTGGGAATAAATGCTACTACTTTAAAGAGGAGACCAAGGGTTTGGATTTGCATCTTGTTGAGCGCTTGAAGTTCCTTTTGTATTGCTGCAGGAATCCTTCCGAAATTTTTATTTATAGCATAACTAAAAAATAAATAAACCAAAACACTTCAGTTTTGGAGAAATTCGACAATTACTCAGGCCGCTCAATGCCGTTGCGGCCCCAATTTAGGGGTCGACCAATGCCTCTGCAGCCCCTGTTTTTTTTTTCTATATGTACTCATTCAGAGGTAGAGTTTCATTTGTCACATTCACTCATTCTCTCTCTCCTGGACAAGAGCTTCTGATCTGTAAGTTTTTTTCTTTATTTTTCAAATTTTTTTTTATTTTTCAGTAGGTTAATAATTAATTTAGTTAATTTTTAATTTTAGGTTTTTTTTGTATTGGATTCAAAATGAGTCTTATGTTATCCATTTACGCTGGTGGTGATGTTTTAACATGCCCTAATAGAGTTTATTATAGTATCGGGCCTATTACTGTGATTCCGGTAATGCTGGATACTGATTATGTGGGCATTAAATCGATTATTTGTCAGAGTTTGGAATTGGATCAGAATCAGTATGACCTTAATATTCATACCAAAATTAGCATACCCACTAGTTCAGTACAAACCTAGTTCCAACTCTTTCCATTCAGAATGATGGAATCTGGCATGTACTATACAACCAAACCATGAGTTTTTCTAGGATGCATACAAGGTAATTGACCTATATGTGGAGGTTACCCGAGTCCGGCGTACCAACCCACTTATGAGGTTAATCCAGAACTGTAGTTGGGTTAACTTATCTAGCTCAAGTCTGTCCCCTTTCTAAATTGATCAACCGTCTAGCAGTCAGGCCCTCCAGTTCAGAGGGACTGACCGTCTAGTAATCGGCCCCACCATCTGGCCCCATCCCAGATTGCCAGCCTTCTACTACTCGAGCCATTTTTGGGGCCAATCTTATGATCCAGATAAGGATGGTGATATAGTGGATCCGGAATTAGAAGAGACAGGAAAATTAGGGTGACATCGATCCTGAGGGTATGAGCGACCAGGAAGATATCAGGCCTGTGCTTGGATAGAGGTTTTTCAGGGTGGATCGCGGGTTTGAGCACCCAGTTTTGCTTTTAATGACACATCAGGGTTTCAGGAAGCAAATGTGGGTTTGTCTGGAAGCGCAGCAGAGTATGAGAATGAATTGTCAAACATATGACTCAAAAGAGCAAATGAAGAGTGCAATTGTCAGGTTTCACATTCATTGCATAAAAAAGATAAGGAATACGCACAGTGACAAGACCAGAATGAGATTCAAGTGCAAGGACAGTAGATGTGGCTGGTACATATATGTTATTGCCACTAGTTACAGACACAATGGCGTGTCTCTAAGTGCCTAACAAATATTCTTGTCACGTGGATGCGACAAGAATAGATCATGCATAGTTCGGCTGCTATGGTCGCCGATTGCATATCGGCTCACATGAGAAACGATGTTGATTTGAGTATCCAAGCTGTCAAGATCGTTGTTGCTGAAAGATATAACAGTCAGATACCGACGTACAACAAACTGTGACATGGCTGGGAGTTGGCAATTGTTTGCCATAGTTGGGAGAGGTCATTTGCGCTTGTAGTTCTGTTGATGGAGGCAATTAAGAGAAAAAACTCAGGTACTATATTGTTCTTTCTATTTTTACGGCATAGTAACAAAATAAAAAATTTAACTTATTTTTTTAATTAATCACAGAAACATTGTTTGATATGACCTCATTTCCCACCGGTAAACCTGGACCATACAAGTATTTTCATGGGGCAGCTTGGACATTTGGACCGTGCATAACTGTTTTTCAACACCTCAGACCAGTCATCATCGTTGATGCTTGTTTCCTATCAGGCTGGTACAAAGGTAATTAATTAATTCAATTTGATTTATTTAATTTAGTTAATTTAATTTTTTAATTAATTTGATTGTTTTAATTAATTGATAGTTTAATACATGTAAATTGTTGATTTTAACTGGGTATGATGCAGAAAACCAGTTTCTCTCATTGGATTTTTGGTTAGTTGAGTTAGAGAGTTTCGAAGATTGTGGGTGGTTCATGCAATGGTTGCGGCACAATATAATTTCTCTCCAGATTCGCGTGTGTCATCATTGATAGGGAAAGGGTATCAAGAAGGTGTTCAGACAATATGATCTTGGATGGAACGAAGAGGATGATGATCAATGCGTTCACCGTCTTTGTGCTACTCACATAGAAGAGAACATGAAGAAGAACCATTGCAGTGAGGCGACCATCAAGTTTTTCAGGATATGTGTGGCTATGAGGAAGATGAGGAGATACGAGCAATGAATGCAAGCAATGGGAGATGTATGTAACTGTGCTCTCAATTGGCTGGACGGTGTAGGGAAGTATTTGGATCAAGATGAGAACGAGTGTCCAAAATCATGGAAGATATTTCAAGCGCTGGACGGTGGTTACCGTTGGGAAATGATGACTACAAATGGGCCCGAGTCACTAAATAATGTATTCAGGTCATCTCGTAAGTTACCGGTGGCTGCAATAATTGAGGACACATTTTACAAATGTGTCACATGATTTGGGCAAAGGAGGGCCAAATCGGAATTTGAAGCAAGACAAGGTCAACAGTTCTCGGGTCGTGTACATAAGGTATTTTTATTTTTAGTTATTTCTTCATCTATTTTTAATTTCATTTAAAAAAATTCATTTCTTCATTTTATTTAATTGTTCATAGCTTATTAACAAATAGTTCGAGAGGTCAATGATGAAAGTCAAAATGATGATGAATTACGTAGGATTTTAGCTTAGGTTTTGCATATTATCTCACACTTATGTTTAATTAATTAGAGGAAAGGGCTACTGATCCTTATTTATGTTTTATTGCAGGAAACATGTTTTGGGACTCTTCACATCAAATAGAGCAAGAATCGGGTTAATCAGATACATCGACTAAGTCTCTGTTACGGCCCGTATTGACTGATATTGACCTAGCCGAATATGGACCAGAAGATAGCACGATACGTATTAAATCCTTCAGCGACATGGTCTCAATACGGACCATACCAGCCAGTACGGTCCGTAACCAATGCGCCCTTTGGGGAATAACTGCTTCAGCTATATCCAGATCAGGTTTCTTAGCGTCCCCTCACTCCTATATAAGCACCCTGGACAGAAGAAGAAGATATCTTTGTAATTTGGGTTAGATTTGATTAAGTGAGAAAGAGAGGAGTGATAGTAACCATGCCGTTCCGCAGCTAAGTTCTTTTCTTAGAGGCTAGACAGTAAACCTTGTTACTCATGATGCTTTAATATATATTTTTTCTATTGATTATGATTTCTTGTTGTTTGATTGAAATACTTTTGTGATTTATTATCCCTTCATCTAATATCGATGATCTAGTTTAATCCGTTAGGGTAGTGACAGTGCTTTAATGGTAAGAGAAACTATGATGCACGAGTTAGCCTCGTTGTGAGTCATTAGATTTATGTGAAGAAAACCTTTGCGGGAAAATCATAAATTGGAACAATAAAATGCGAACCAAGTTCTGTCATTTGCGTAAGATAAATTGCAGTGTCCTATGTAGTAGCTTATGTATTTAAGAGATCTGTCATTTGTGTAAGATAACTCAGCAGTGTCCTATTTAGTATCTCGATGGAAGTCCAGTCATTTGCGTAAGATAACTCGCAGTGTCCTATGTAGTGTCTTCCATAAACAACAACAGGAAATCAGACCCGACAGAAGTAGAATATCAAAGAGGATTGAGTAGCAATGGTGTGCCGAAACCCTAGGAATTCTCATCTCTATCTTTATTTTAATTACTTTTAATTATTGCCAAATTTACATTGATCACAACTTCAACTCTCAAATTTTCAGATTTTGTCTAGCCTTTCGAAAGATTGTGATTTGATCGCTCAAGACTCTGAACCAATATTCCCTGTGGATCGACCTCGATTATACTACTCGATAGCATTTCCAAGTTTATAAATTATAAAAGATAACATCGCTCACTTTTGAGTGATCAGTCAAATACTATGAAGATCCTTCCGGGGTTTGGCAACTACAACGAGTTCGAGATAACCTCCACACAAGAGAGAGTTCACACTTTCATGCCTGACGATTCTGGCTGGTTTACCAAGGCCAATTTCAAATATACGGTGATCATCAGGGAGAATAACACAATGGAATGCACATGCCAGAAGCCTCAATTAGACAGAATACCGTGTTCTCATGTTCTGTACGTGTGCCGTCTCCGAGGCATCTACCCTGGCATCTTTGTAAGTCACTACTACCACATCCAGACACTTATCAACGCATGGAGGAGTGAATGACATGTGTATGACAATCAGTCAGAATGGCCTGAACACAAGGGCTCTATCCTTGTTCCAGAAACAAAAAAAATGTTACTTTGGGTAGAAGACGACACAACAGGATTCCGTAATGGTTGGACGTACTAAATAAAAGGAGAAGAGGACACCAAGTCGGACGAGATACACATGAAAGACAGAACAAAGCTGCTCGAGATGCACGAGGTAGTTAATTTATTATATTATTAAATTTCAACTTACAAAAAGTTATTGAAACAATTAGATTTAACAGTCACTAT
The DNA here is from genome assembly GCA_025461045.1 of Carex parvula. Lineage (NCBI taxonomy): Eukaryota > Viridiplantae > Streptophyta > Magnoliopsida > Poales > Cyperaceae > Carex > Carex parvula. Next base: position 38,829 of record JAJGRW010000590.1, read on the forward strand.
TTGTTTGTAAATTTGCAGGTTGAGAGGCAATCAATGGATTGGATGTTTATCTAGGAATTAAATTTATGTTTTTACTGTATTGGATGTTTTAATTGTATTGGTAAGAACATTGTTTATTTTAGATTTATTAGACATATTTTTATTGTACTCATGAGAACATATGCATTATATTATTCTATTTATGGCTTCTTTATATTTATTTTTAGATTATTATTTGATGCAAAATATACTTAATTTTAACATATTTTGTTGAAAATTAAACAAATAAATAAACTGACATTTAACTTTTTATCTAAATACAACAAAACCAGCAAAAACACCAAACTATGTTTATTAATCTGTTGATTAAAAAAAAAAAAAAGAGGCCCATTGGGTGGCCCATGAGGCCGCTAGGTCATTGGACGATCCTCAGACTGGGGCCGCAGGGGCATATGGCGGCCCCCAATCTTTGAGGCCGCTAAATCATTGAGTGGTCTAGATATTCTTTTAAATCCCGAGAAACTGGAGTGTTTTGATTTTTTTTTTTTTTTTTTTTTTGGATTATGGTAGAAATAAAAATTTCGGGGAATCATTTGTACGCCGGAAGGAAAGCAAAAGAGTGTTTCAACTATCAAGAATCAACTTATTTCTTAGAGATGGGAAAGAGTGTTTCAACTATCAATAATCAACCTACTATCAAGAATCCTGCCATTCATATTGAATATCAGCAACAAGTCCTCTGTTGAGGAGGTTGAAAGAAAACACGGCTTGGCACTATTAACCTCTGAAATTATTGAAAATGAGGTGCTGAATTTGGCAAATGGCAATATGAGACCCTACCACTCTCGTAGTACAAATTTCCTATGAAAACCGAATTGTATTAAGAGGGAAATGAGACTGAATGTTCAGTGAATCAGCGTTAAGATTTAGGAGTATTAGTATTACTATTTTTTTAAGGTTAATAGGCTTGACGTCACTAACAATTGTATTAATAACAACTTGCTTTATTTAAATAAAAATATCCACCATTCACTATGAAAAGCTTTATCAGAAATTTTTTGGTACTTGCGAGAACACCCAACCCGTCCATCCTAACTCACAAATTACATCAGAAATATGAAGAAACCACAACAAAGACTCGTGCCCAAACTTTTAGAAAATGCGATTAAAATTGCCATTAAACTGATTAAATAGTTTTTTCCGACATTTCTATTAATGTCCAAAGTTAATTACAAATTAATAAATATACCCAGAATATCTTTGTTTTTCGAAAAATATCTAAACCGGCCAGAATCTGACCAGTTTCTTTCCTCTTTTTTTTCCTCTCTCAGAAATCGGTTAGAATCTGGCTAGTTTTTTCCCTTTTATTTTTTTTAGAGACACTATGAAGAGCAAGATAATGATAACACTGAAAATTCGAATTTTTGTTTAAATTATTTGTTAGATTACTTCTTTTGGTATATAATTAGCATATTTATACTAAAATACACTAAATTACTTGAAATTATGTTGAATTACACTATATTACATTAAATTACGCTAAATTATGTTAAATTACGCTAAAATACGGTAAATTACACTAATTTTTGCTAATTATAATGAAATACGGTAAATTACGCTAAACTACGCAAAATTACGCAAAATTAGACTGATTTTGTGTCATCTTTCATAAATTATAAAAAATAGTAAAAAAATTCCAAAACAGTAAAAATTGGTATTCTACAAGTTCATTATATAACTAATTTACTGAGCTACTTAGATTGAATAATAGAAATGAAAATCTTAATCGGAAACTTCAACTCAAGTTTTCAGGCTCTTCCCTTTGTTTTTTGGCAATTTTGAATTTTGACATCCGGCATTGCCATTACTAGCTCTAACGCATGCGTATTTTCGCAAGCTTTCCGAAAAGTGGTCATTTGCTGAAATCGGACACTCGAGCACCGTTTTACAGCCGTTTGAAGTTTCGTCGTTGTTTTTCGCCTTCTCAGTAAAGATATCATCCATAGTCATATGTAATTTACCGTAATTTATCGTATTTTAGCGTAATTTAACATAATTTAGCGTAATTTAATATAATATAGTGTAATTCAATATATTTTAGTATAAATATGCTAATTAAGTAATTATACATTAAAAAAGTAATCTAACAAATAATTTAAATAAAAAATTCGAATTTCAGTATTAGATTTCATTATCTTGCTCTTCATAGTGTCTCTAAAAAAATAAAAAAATAAGAAAATAAAAATGAAGAAACTAGTCAGATTCTGGCCAGGTTTGAACATTTTTCGAAAAGCCAAGAAATTCTGGGTATATTTATTAATTTGTAATTAACTTTGGATATTAATAGAAATGTCGGCATCATTTTTATTACTCTGATTCTTTTGTCTTCTGGAATGCCAAAGTGGAGCGCCAAGCACATCTCCGAGTCGCTGGTTGAGGAGACCTCCGCCGCTGACATATACTCCCTGTAGCGCCGCAGACCGCCGCTTCCCTCGACTCCGGCGCTGCCGCTGCACCTCCACGATATCCACGCCCTCGCTCAGCACCAAGGTCAGAATTTGTTTTTGTTAATATTTATTTAAATTTCGAACAGTGATCCTAGGGTTTGGAGTTCAGCTTTTTTTATTAGAAACAGTGTTTTTATTTAGATCACCTAGAACAAAAAGTTATGTGGTTTTTGTTGTTACATTTTCTTTGTGAGGGTTTTTTATTTTTAACTTTTTTGTGTCGCCTATTGTACTGCTGTTGAACCAAATTTACTTGTTAGTATTTATCAAAAAGTTTTAATTTTAGTGATATTTTGTGTCTTTTGTATTTTTGGCCTTTGATTAATTGCTGTTCCGATCCTAATTTTCTAGTTTTGTGCTGTGCTGAACCTAATTGTGGTCTTATTTGTGTTAAATGTGTTCTGAATTTGAGCTGTGCTTAGTTTGAATAATGCATGAACTTTGTGTGATTGCTATTGTGATAGGTAAAGAACCAGCGTTGAGTTGCTGAGACCCTCTACACTATTTGGGCTTTTTAATTGGGAGAATAGGGGAAGAACCAGTGTTTTATGTGTTAAATGCTGATATTTAGTTGCTGAGAACCTTTAACTTTTCTGATTGTGCTTTGTTGTATTCCTTTTTTGTTGAATTTTTGCATGTATAACTAGTTTCTTTGTGTTGAACTTCAATAATTGTTTTTTTGGGAATTTAGGTTAAGGTCAGTACTGCAATCGTACCTTAGTGGGTACTGATTAGGGTTTTCAGTATGACATGCAATGTTTAGGGTTATAAATTGGGAATTCACTGCATTTTTGTGAGTGGTCGATTAAGTATAAATGACTAGAAAATTTCCTTTCTTATAATTGGAAAGAGAAGGTAAAAGAAGACTTGTATTAAGAAACAATTATGTTTCCTTTTTAATGGCACTATCCTGCCTAATTAAGTATGAATAACAAACTTAGGCCTTCTTAACTATAGTACTAACCACACTTGTTTCCTCCAATCAAGCGAAAGACAAAAAGCTCTACCATGAGAGAACGAAGCGGTACTGATGGTGTCTGTGTTGAGAAGGTAAAAGAAGACTTATATTAAAACCAATTATGTTTTCTTTTTAATGGCACTATCTGATTACTTAAGTATGAATAACAAACAACAAGCTTGGGCCTTCTTAACTTTAGTACTAACTACACTTGTTTCCTCCAAAAATCAGATCCCCAAGTGGAAGTCAAAAAACTCTACCACGAATGGCATCCTAAGCCATGAGAGAAACTGGTCTGAACTTCCACAAGAAATTCTCCATCTCTTCTCCAAAAAGCTACTTGATATCTCTGATTTCATACGCTTCCGTGCTGTGTGTCAGAGGTGGCAGTTATCAGCCCCAGTCACCGATCTTCCCCCACAACTCCCCTGGCTTCTAGAACGCAATGCAGACCCTGAAGAAAACGCCATTATACGCTTCTACAGCCTCTCGTCTGGTAAAGTTCATGCTATCACCTGTCCAAGTTCCTATGATGCCTGGATCCAGGGTCCCGCATGCCGCTACTTACTTGTATCTCACTCCAGAACTTTCCAGAGGCATCTCCTTAATCCTCTTACTCATGATCAAATCCATGTCCCTTCTGTTAATTTCTTTGGGTTCCCCAACTATATTGGTCCAGATCCAATTGAAGTCGGCAATATTGTCGTTATGTCGGGAATACCAAATTATTCTGACAATTACAATAGCAATAGCTATAGCCCACCCAATATGATGGCTTTTTGGCGACCTAAGGCTGACAATTGGGTCTATGTAGAAGGGGTCGGCGGCACTGATAATGCCTTTTATATGGGACAGTACTTCAGTCACGATGCAGAAACTGGCATCACAAATGTAATTGACATTGTAACAAAAAAAAATGACTTATCAAGTTGCACCACCAGAGGACATAAACGTTCTTTTAGAGGGTTGCATATTTATTGTCGAGTCAGGAGGAAAGATCCTAAGGTTGTTCCAGCATTTCGAGGCAGAGCGGTGCCACTTTGATATACACTGTCTGTATTTGGGTGATAGAAAAGGGAAACCACCTTGTTGGGTGAAAATCACTGATATCGGTGACCAAATGTTGTTTCTACAATATAATGGTGGGTTATCTTTCTCTGCAAGTAACTTTGCTGGATTCAAAGGGAATTGCATTTACTTCGTGGAAGACACACAATATCTTTATAGATACAACATAGGAGATGGTACAACTGAGTTGCTGCCTTGCCCTTTTGATTCACTGCAGTCTTGGTTTGTGCCTAGTCTGGTAAAGCTCTCCTATATCAATTATGCCTAAGTGCCATGTAAGTTCATCTTTATCTCACTATTAATTTAGGTTTTTGTTTAATTAGTTAGATATTTAGTTCAGTTGTTCTATTTTTGCCGCCTTCTTAACTCTTTTAGGGATCAGTGCCTTTTCAAAGTAATTTTAGTATTACAAATTTACCTACTTTTCATTTATGTTGGTTTCAGGTACTCAAAGAGTCAAGGCCAGATTGAGGTGCGTTTCTGCATATTAAGCTATGAGATCGCTTAAATATAGGCTGTTACTGTTGCTACTTGGGTTAATTTTATTCTAACTTAGAGTTATTATGTTAGGATTTATTATGATTCCAACTAATATTCTAATATGGTGAAATTTGATATCTTGTAATCATTCACCATGTTGGGTATTTATTTCCATTTTATATATCTATATTATGACCTTGGTATGTTGTATGATCGGCTATGATTTATGAATATGTAGTACATGGCAGTGATTACTACTATGTTATTGTTTGTGCATATAATTATTTGCATGCCAAGCACGAATATTTTGCGTATGATGATGCTTTTATATATTATATATGTTATTGTGATCTTCTTTTTTATAAGTTTCTGATTGCGAAAAAAAGAGAGGTCTCCTATATATTCCATACACAAAAAGTACCGTCATTTTGTGACCTTTTCTTCTAAAAAAAAAACATTTTGGATCACATTCTATCGATCGTTCACTTCTATTTGTTATTTTTGTAAAAAAAAAAAAGGCCGTATTAAGTCTCTCCGGAACACAATAAATGCGCTGCAAGAACAATTTTACTAAAAAAGTTTCTTATGAAAATAATTTCATTTTAAAATTTTAATTGTTTATTTTTTATTGATGGATGCATTATTTTCATAACGAATCCGAAAAATAACTCTAGTGTAATTGAAATATGGATTATGTGAATGTAGATTTGACACTAAATCTTTGCTAAGAGCATCTCCAACGCCTTTCAAATCGAATTGCAAAGTCCACGCTGGCGCTACGTGGCAATTTCATTTCTCCTTTCACCGTTGCGGAGTCCTTTCATATTTTGAAAGCTTTCATCGTCAATTGCAAATCGAATTGCTAGCGGAAAAGAGCCAATTAAATCACGAGAGACCGTCGCTTCATCGATCGAGCTGAAAAAAAAAAAGTGTTCTTCCTCTTCCCCCTTCCCTTTTCCGATGGAACTGCTGATTCGAGCAACATTTCTTCATCTCCCCTCTTCCCGTTCACGGTCCTCCGTCACCGTTCCCATCACCGCTCTTCCCCTCCCCGTTCCCCTCTCCTCTCCTCACCCGCGTTGGAAATATCCAAACTCGGCACCAACAAATCTGCTCCTCCCACACCATATCCATTCCACCGTATCAACAAAGGCGGGTGGAGCAGTGATAGAAGCATCAAGGTGCTGGAAGAGGCCAAATCCATAGACAATAGGCTCTACTTGTGATATTTAGGTAAGGAAATTTGATCGATCTACTTTTGTCGAGACTGGTATTATTTCAAGAAATTAATTTTCGTTCTGCTTTCTCGAAGGAGTTAGTAACTGCAAAGCTATAGTCCGATAAGTTAGAAAGTGATAGTCTGATATGTTAGTAACGTTAGAACTCGTTAGTTCGCACAGTTAGTACCTTTAGTAACTTTAGCAAAAAAAATATTTTGGGATATTACTAGCAAAGCATCAATTGGAAAATATGGAGTTAGAAAAGCATCAATTGGAAAATAATCAATTTTAAGGGTCCGAACTAAAAGGAATAAATACTTGGTAGATGTTTCCAGAGAAAGATATATTGATACCAGAACTATTTCAAAGCCGGTACCAGAGGACATGTATCAAACCAGTCAGACATAAAAAAATCAAAATGAACACAGGAGCACACGATTATAATTGCTAGAATAGAGATAGTGAATTCAGAAATCACATTCTTTCATTGATTATAAATTGTACTAGTACAGACTCCCTTATTTATAGCTACTGGTATTCATTCATTTATACAAAGTCTAACTATAGTTAAACTCTTAATCAGAGTTGTAACTGTCTCTAAACTATTGTTTAATCTCTAACAACTTCCTAACAGTCACTGTTACATCATTAACAACTTATTGTTACACTTCTAAGTACAACTTGTGTCTTCAATAGAGTCTCTTGACTTTGTGTGTACAATTCTATAACTACACAAAACACTACATTGTCTTGGAACTGAAAATAACTAAAATTTAACACTTGGTGATTGATTAATGAGGACATATGGAGCCATTTCAGAAGTGAGGATACTGATTGATTTGTCTTCCCTACAAAAGCTTTTATTGTTCTTGTTTGTTGTCTTTAGTTTTTTGGCTACAAGCTACTAGAATACCAGAATACCATTTATAACGCTACATATTCAGGAAATATATTTATTCCCTTAATAAAATGTATGAAACTACGACAGCATTATCAGTTACGAGAAGAGTACGAGTCAGCAATGTAATTCTAATGTAATGTCTCTTCTTATTTTTATAGACACTTCAAAGAAAATTAAAGTTGCCTTCTTCAATTTCCATTCACTCTTCTGGCTTTTATGTAATTGTAATGTTTGTTCTTATTTTTATGAAGGTACCATTTTGTTTTCTCCATTATAGACAGAGAGAGAGCAGGAGGGACAGTAGAGTGTATCTGGTACGACTCATTGAAGGCCTTCAAAATACAAAGAGGAAAGGATATTGAATTTAACCAATTGACCCACAATTGGCACTGAGATGCTGCTTTGTAATACTTGGCACTGATGAACAGTTGAACACCAATGATACCAAGAGAAAATAATATTTGATAGGTGTACAGTGCCAGTAATGTGACAAGAAATAAAATTTTGTTTCTTTGTATATTTAATATGTGTCTCTCTTTAAATTCACAATTTGAGATAAGATGTAATTAATCGATTGTTGTACCCTTTTTAGAGACGGTGCCTCGAGCCGGAGTACTTGGTGAAGACGATACAGGTGAAGTTATTGTAGCCCAGGTATTATTTGTTGTTGGTACACTCGGGACTTGCTGATACACCGGATCCGGATTAAGTCTTAACGGGTTTGGCAAAGTACTATTAAGGGGTCTGCTAAGGGAACATGCTGAAGTGCTGTTGTTTTCTACCGGTCTTTTTGTTTCACTCTGATTTCACTTTTAAATTTGAAATTCCTTGAGCTGTGGTTTGTAGTTTGTTTTTATAATGGAAATTTCTTTGCTAGGTCGTAATTGTACTTGTAGTACAGCATGAGCTGTGGTTTGTATTATAGCATGAAGTGAAATGTTCGTTGTAATTGTACTCAATTTTTTTACTTTAATATATTGTGAAAATTAATGGAGGCCATTGCTAGAAAAGAAGAAGAAAAAAAAAGAGTTTAGAAAAATTGACGGAGAAGAAGAGGGTCAGCGAAAAAATATGAGGTTATATCGCTGATGCAGCGGTTTGCAATTTCAAGTTGATTTTAGTGATGCAACGGTAGTGAAATTGAAATCTCTGAAATTTCATTTTTTTCTTTTGACAGCTGTATACAGCGGTTTGCAATTGCAAATCAATTTTACCAATGGAGATGCTCTAAGAATGAGAAAAGAGGCTGTGATAATTAGGCTTTATTGGTGGGGCTCATATGCAAATAGAGACGCAGGTTTTTTTGAAGATTTGAATCATACAGTTCCATACAAGATTGGGTTGAGAACATGGGCCGATTCGATTAATTTCACATTGGAACACAACAAAATAAAGGTTTTCTTCACTACTATGTGCCCCACATTTTTTATGAACAGTAAATTAAATATTGCTCTGCAGTTTGATGCCAACCTGAAAGTTTACAAGATGAAATTTACCTGCTCTCAATTGTGTTCCTCTGTATATTGGATGATATGATATTAATTTGATGAAAAAACTTACAAGAAAACAAACTTTGGCAATATTGGTACCACATTTGCAGTTTTGCACGACTGCATTGGCCCGAATTAGGTAACTATCTGACGATTACGTACCACATTAGTAGTCGGTAACTGCCTGACATGTGCACGACTGCTAATATCAGTTGGGTCTGGATCGCTCGATCAGAATTCGGGCCAATCTAGTCGAACGTAAAATTCTTGCGGACCCTTTAATATTAACGGAGATTCTAATCAAACGGTCCGGATCCAAACTGAAATGAGTTACTTAAGGAAAGAAGAAGTTGGTTGGACCATATTCTCACCCAATCTCGTTAGACACTTAATAATTTTACTTTGGAGGAAGACCCAATGCCCCAACTAGAGAAGTATCCAACTCTCAGGGTACTCGAACTATCTTATTCATCCATTGAAACCACTGATGGAAAACAAAACAGATGATTTGCTCCAGGGGAGGTTTTGGTTACTTGCAACGATTGCTACTTGATAATACTAATTTGGAGGAATGGAAAATAGAGGAGGGTGCTATGCCCATGCTCAGCCAACTCGAGCTGATAACATACCAGAAGCTGCAAATAGTCCCCTACTTGCATTATCTAGCGAACCTTCAAGAGATCACTGCATATAGTTTGCTACAGGTCAATTCCAGACTGCAAGGAGAAGACTAACAAAAAAATAAAACATATTCTCTCTGTAACAATGAAGCGTACTCCTAACTGTGGAAACGAATGATAGTGTGGTGTCATACGCGGATTCAACTCCTCTCCAATACCGTAGAGAATGAGTCTCACTTTACGGTTTGAGATTAAATCCCACTGCTTTGGCATTCGGGCTAGCACAGAGAGCAGAGAGCAGTATTATTGGGTTTTGAGATTAATTCGTCATATCCCACTGATTCCAATTCCATATTCTCTCTGTAACAATGCAACTTGGGGGATGTTTCCTTATCCTTTTCTTTTCTAAAGATAATTATACCCGTTTGCATTTGTTGAAGTCCATCAGAAATTATGAAGGCGCATCAACCCCTGACAGAATATATATATATAGTCAGGTATTATGAACATTATCCAGAGGAATTAATAATGTATATATGTCAATATTAATTACTGACTGTTAATTAGCCGGTTTAATTATTCATTCTCATTGAATTATTGCATTTATATATGCCATTTTTGAGATATTTATATGATCATAAATTGCATATATTGTAACCTCGTTTTTTCTTTCAAATAATAAATATATCCCTCCTTTTCTTTTAATTTAATTAGTTTTCCCTTCGTATAATCGTATCTATTCTGAACAGCAATACAGTCGTACAAATGAAAGTACAACATACACACAATTAATATCTATTACCAAAAATGAAACATATATAGACAATTACAAATATATCCCTTCTTCATCTTGTCCGTTAATAATAAAGCTCTCTTCTTTTATGGTATTTTGTTAGTCGATCTCTTTGTATTCTCACTGAATATTGTGAGCTATAGACTTTGTGGTAGTAGTGTATAATGTATATCAGTATATAGCGGGCTAGCTTATCCAAAAATTGTGTTTTCCACAATGGTCATGGTATGGTAATATGCATATTACACATCAATCCGTGCTATGAATTAAAATCTATGCTATGACAAGATCAGAGATCTAATCGGATCCCAACTCTCGCTCAAATTAAAATCCGCTAAAAACAAATCTGAGAAGGAAGGCTGCACGAATCTTGATGCTATTTTGAAGTATCAGGCGAGCTCAAATAGTTACTCATTAGAATAGTTACTACATTGAATAGCAAAAAAATTGAGCTGAAATAAGTTCGGCTCAAATAGGAGTTTGAGAGCCGAGCTGATCCAAGTCGAGTTGGACTTTTTCTTTCAAAATCGAGCTGAATCGAGTTGGTTTTTTAATATTTTTTCATGAGCTGAGTCGAGTTGAGTCAAAACCCAGCTCGTTCGCAGGCCTAGTTGGCTAGTTACCACTCTTGACGAGACTGTAGATCCGCCCCAGAAATCGTGCCAAAGAAATGCATATCTATGAATGCCAAATCCAGCTAAATCAATTGCAATCAAGTTGCAAATTTCAGAGTACACGCAAAAATGCCAAATCCAGAGAACTAAGATTGGTGAAAACAAAATTATAATACACTACACAAGTCTAAAACACAATCAGAAATTACAAGCATGCTATGAGAAACAATGTACAGATCAGGCTGAAATAGGTTGCACTCCATTTTTTGCCAATTGGTACTTCTGACGACCCAGAATACGGTGGCTGAAAATCAGGCAAGAAGGGCGGTGAGGAAGGATTTAGGGTATGTGGCAGAGACGGAGCAGGGGATAGATGTGGTGGAAATGCCGGTGCATTATAAGGTGCTAAAATCGGCGCTGGAGATGGTGTTGGTGTTGTTTCCTGCCATGCAGGAGACGACGCATGCCATGGTACTAACGGGACTGGAGAAGCTGCATCACAATAAATCTGATTATTATGAGTATAATCAAATTTTTGTATTATCCAATATATGCTAAAAATATGAAGATTCAAATTTCAAAGACAAGAATCACCTATATCACAAGGGGCTATTGGTGTAGAAACTATTTTGCAAACAGAAAGCAGAGCAAGTGCGCGCGAAACATTTATTTGTATGCCTAGCCGTGCTGCTTCAACAGAAGCTTCACATAAGCAAGTGCGACTCTGTTTCGCAGCAGATCCAAGCTCGATGCAACAAGCTCCGCCTTGCCGTGGATACACCATAGATCCTTCTAGAATAAAATCCAAACAGTCACTCAAACTAAAGAATGCGCCTGAACAATCCGTTGAAGTTTCGACACCATTCAGTATACACCAGAGAAGGAGAGAAACAATGAGTAGATGCCTTTCTATTTGACCCATTTTAGGCAATGATCGATGCATGTGTAATTGTGTATCCAATTATCAGTTAAAAGGAATTTGAATTGATGGAAATGATTAATAACTTTGTGGGAAAGAATGCTACGATTTGAATCACTAAATGGCCACCAAACATTAATCTAATGTGCATAGGAATAAATGCATTTTTAAAGAGGAGAGCTCATCAGCCTAATAGTGTGTACTTTCATTTTCTTAAGCGCTTCAAGTTCCTTTTTAATTACTAATGAGTAATGACCATACAAGTTATACCGTTATAAAAGAAAAGCAAGGGGTTTTCAGCTAACAAATTAGTCAGAATAATAAAGGCAGCAATTTTGAATGTAAATATTTTCATTGGTTGATTTTCAAGTTTTCTTTGTTTTTTTATGAAATTTTCCAACTTCCCTCAAACTTTTAGCAAAATAAAAAGTAATATTATGGGGGAAAAAAATGAGGTAGAGGAGCAGAGGCATTTCCATTTGGTTCATTATAGAGGATGATGCATGTCTACCAAATTTTCAGTTAAATAAATTTGGAGTAATAGAATTAATTAGTAACTTTTTAAGAAAAATGGTGCTACATTTTGACTTAGTGGTCACTCACAGTTAATGGACTTCACCTGTGGCAGCCACTGCCAGGGATTTAAAAAAAAAAACGCATGGGAAATTGGGAATAAATGCTATTTTTAAAGAGGAGACCAATGGTTTGGATTTGCATTTTGTTGAGCCCTTGAAGTTCCTTTACAACACTGGAAAGAAAGCAAAAGAATTTTCAACTGTCAAGAATACAAGAAATTAACAAAAAAGAAATAACATGTTCAAAACTCGCATGAAGATTTCTTGAGAATTTCAAAAACAGTTTGGTGACTTACCTTCAATTTTACTTTAAAAAAGAGTTTCTTATGCTGAAACCTTTTCTTAGGAAATTTCCTGGGATGAAAATTATGTTCAAACCATATGATCCAAAAATGTCCTTCGTTTACGAGGTCACGGGACATCCATCTTTCTCTAAGAAAAAAAAGTGTCCTCTGTTGAGGAGGTTGAAAGAAAACATGGCTTGGCACTAAGGTTGACCAGGGTTAACAAGTAACAACAAATGGCAATATGAGAACCCTACAGTTTTGGTAGTATGATCACTTATGAAAACCTTTTATGTATTACAAGTGAGACTATCTTCAGTGAATTAGCATCAAGAATTCAAGATTCAGGGGTATTAGTATTACTATTACTATTACAGCATATAAATTTCTTACCAGTTCTGCCTCAACATGGACTTGAGATCCAGTAAGGTCATACCAATTGTTATATAACTAGTTAACTTGTATACCCAGTTACTTTTTGTTTTTTGTTTTTACCCATTACTAAGGAGAATAAACTATAATTCACGGCAAACCATCGTTTCCTACAAGTTGACCACATTGTTACTTGACCTGGAGATTTGTTCATGAAATGACCATTTCACCTATTATCAAGTATTCTGTCCTCTCAGGCAGTATCAATTCTGAATTCTGACCTTTAGTAAAGAAACAAACAAGAAAAATTTAGCACCGAGAAAGGAGGAAAGAACAATATGTGCTTCTCCTGGTACAACTAATGCATAGTTAAGTAGGCATATTTAAATGCAGAACATTATGACCAAGAAGTATGATAGAGAGAAAACCAGGATACCGTAATGCACAAGATTATTGATTCCAGGAACTGGAATAACATTGGCTAACTATTTATTTGATAATGTAAAGATAATCCAATTTACCGTTCTTAAACATTCTATATTTAAGCCCCATCCAAGTAATCGACATTTGTTCTGGCTAACATAATGCTTCAATGAAACTTCTGGTTGATGATTGGTTGCAGTTTTCAGCATGAACAAACTTCTGATGACACTTGAGCAACTGATCCTCAAGCACTTCACAAATTTTGACCTCCATCAGTGCCGCATCCAACAGCATAACAAGCAGTGTTGCGTAACCTACAAACATATGCAAGGAATCTACAAAAAAAAAAAAAAAATAGTAAAATAACATAATCTGCAAAGTGAGTTCATAAGATCAGGTGCACAGTACGCAGCCTCTGCAAAGGTTTTCAAAACAAAAACAAAAAAAGATCAGGTGCACAGTAATTTCAAATTTTTAGTTCTGAGGGTCACTTGGGAAGAAAAGAAAAAACAAGGTTTTAAAAAATAAAATAAAATAAAAATATCGACCATTCACTGTAAATTACGAGAAGCCCCACCCCGTCCATCCTAACTCGCAAATTGCATCAGAAATATGAAAAAACCCAACAAAGACCTATACCCAAACTTTTAAAAAATGCGATTACATTTGCCATTAAATTGATTAAAAGGTTTTTGGATTCCCGGCTTTAGTATTCTCCAAAGTCATTTCACCCTTAAATGGCGATTAAACATCAATTAAACTGATTAAACCATTCAACAGCACCTTGCTATTAAATGCCGCTAACCTTTTTCGAAAGCTTGCCTATACCAAATATTATCAATAGAAATTTATTCAACTTTCAACTAATTTTAAACAACAAGAATCATAAATCTCAACCCAGCAATCATAACTAACCAACATAAATTTCATTTAACTAAATTCCTCTTGCTCTGTCTCATTTTTCTAAAATGAGTCCTTATAATTATAAATTAGATCCAAGGCTAGGCCATAGTAGGGCCAAAACTGCTGGAATAAACAATTTTAAACCTATGTTTCACAAGTACAGATGCAAGTATCATATCTAACATGATGAGAATATGCGACACTACAACATTTTCTAAAAACGTAGGATATGATACACCTATAATATATATGCTATAATTATCCTCACAAGGAATCTACTTTTGTCAAAAAATATCAACTTTTTTTTCTTCTAATTTTAAAAATGTAAAAAAAATCTTACAAATCTAATTTTAAAAATGTAAAATATTACAGATGTATTAATTGTGCAGAAAGGAGCATAAAGAAATCTATATATGTTTTGCAACGGCTGTAATCTAAAACTTTGGTTGTCTTTTGAACATCAGTGGAGCTGCAAAAGCTTTGAGCTCATGGATAAAGACAAAAGGTTAATTTAATTAGAGACAGCTATCCGTCTCCCGGGGCATTTCTTCCTGTGTTTCGTCCATATGTGTGAACACTTCACAATTTCAAACTTATACAGGATTCACACTCAATTTTAGTAGGGTTTACCTTTTTACCCTAATTTATTTGAATTGGGATTGCTGTAGTCCCACAACAGCTTTTTTAATTCTCTGAATGCAAGGGCTCCGCACTTAGACAATCACTCGCAACAGGCGGGGGGTCTGTGCGAGGCTGCTCCAGTGCAGCCATCCGTGTGCGGATCGATGCTCAGGACATATCTTTGACTGTATTGGCCAAAATACATATTCAAAAATTATATTTGCCCCCAGGTGTATCTCATACGTATGATTCAATCACAAACCTGATGCACATTTATATCAGCAACCTTGCTGTATCAGGATGACATAGTTGTGAAGTCTATGGAAGATGCCAGCAGTTAGCATCTTGTCTGTTTTGCGAATGGTGCGGTTTTTGCAATACTAAAATTATTGGGTGTTCTTTTGCAAATATGGACAAATTGATGTACTTTATTTCCTTTTATATTGATTTTTAGGCAAGAAAATGAACATAACACAATCTGACCTCTCATTTGCCAATGCAGAATTTGCTAAAGATGCTTGTTAAAACCTCTTCAGAAATGTCATCCCCGCTAATTTGGCCAAGTGCCAGGGCAGCTTCCCTCAAGTCTATTGTCCAAAAATCCATTGGCAACTGCTCTTCTATAGATGTATGGAGCCTGGCAAAAGCCTCTTGTGCCCTTAGTAGCTGCTCAAATTGCCTCTGATAATATGCAATTATTAGACTTGTAGTTAAGATAAAGTTGCTCCAAATAAAAGGGGATAAAAAAATCAGAGTAAGACAAGTCATGCGTATGACACCACAGTATCATTCATTTCCAAAATTAGGTCCATAATCTCAATTCAGAAGCTCGAATGAGTAACCTTTTGATTAAAGAATATTTCCACCAAATTGGGTCATTGCCGGTCATTACTAACCAGGTTCATTAACTAAATAATATAAGAGGATTAATATGAGAAAATTTAGGGGTTAATATCAGAAAATTAAAATTCAGATGGTAGTTTTAGATCAAGAAATTAATATTTTCCTGAAAAAGAAAAAAAAATTGCCACAAACAAATACTTACAAATAAATGTTAGAACTAACCTGATTTACAGTCCACTTGCGACCCCCTGAAGAAATGGGGTCGAGGCCCCTTACTTCTAGCACGGCTTTCTCCAGTTCAGAAATGCCTTCACCGGTAACAGCACATGTTTGCACCACCTTCTTGAAAAACCCACTACAGGTCTCCTCAAGAGGTTCGATTGAATCTATTGGTGCGCAATCAACCTTATTGATCACTAGTATCGTAGGAGTTGTCATTGCTTGATGGGCTGATTTCTGGTATTTTAAAATGAATTTAGATAGTAGAAACTTCTCACGAATGAGTACAAAATTAAGACGACTTTGAAATACCTGACTCATCATAATATGTTCAATTAGCTTTGCATCCTCTTCGCTCCATCCATCAATGGCACTTATTGCCATGATGATGACATCTGCTGCCAGCGCAGCAGCTTCTGACCTTTTTACACCTGTTTGAGTAACAAAAATTTAGAGAAAAGGTTTAAAATTTGCAACACTGTTATTACAATGAAATTTGTAACTAGAACCAGTGAAGAATCAGTAAGCCCCGGTCACAAAATTATGCAAGAAAGTAATCTAATTTATTGTCAACATTGTATTAATATAATCCTCAACTGAGAAAGTATTATTGACTTGAGGCCTCAATAAAAATTCATCAATGCGATGAAACCAAAACAAGCCAACGCCGCTCTATACCAGTAAAGCAATCAACAAAAACTATACCAGAACTCTGTCTAGCAATCAATGATTAACATAAATATACTAACGCTTGACTAGGTGAAAAGCTCACCAATTTTTTCTACAATATCATCTGTTTCTCTGATTCCAGCAGTGTCAAGCAGTGTGGCAGGGAGACCATGTATTGATATATTGGCTTCAACTACATCCCTCGTGGTTCCCGCAATTTCAGTAACAATCGCCCTCTCACTCTGCACGCTATTACAAAAACATTCAGAATTAAATAGCACATCATATCATCACAGCTGCCTATAAACTAGGAAATTACAAAGAGATCAAGAACAATAAGCAAAGGCTTTGTTACAAAAGTCATGTGTGCCTCTACAGAAAATGAAAAACATCTTCTGTATACCTTAGACCTTAGCAAAATTAAATTTAACAATATGACCCCTCAAACACAGTGAATAGCACCAAACTTCTAGCCATTATTTTTAAAAAATAGTAAAATGCTCATGTTACTCCTCTCTTCCTCTCCGTTTGTGTAATAATTTTAGGTGATTAAAGAGGGGCAGTTTGGTCAAATTTTGCAACAAATGTTGGTCCGGAAGCAAAGGATATTTCTAATTTCCTATTTCTGATATTTAGGTTTATGCATTCCAATTAGAGGGGATATAAATGATATTTCCATTTCTACATTTGAATTTTAATAGAAAAAAGGGATATGAATATAGATAATATGTTAAAATAAATTTTTCAATGGCTTACTTTGCTCCAAGCATTCAGCAAGCTTGACTTCCCAACATTCGGCCGGCCGATGATAGCTATCTGACAGAAAGACAAGCAGCTTCTTCACAAAACATGCAACAAACTGAGATTTAAATTACAAGTAAATTTGCAATTTTGAATAATAATACCTGTATGCCAGACTGCAATAGTTTATCGTAATTAGCAGTGTCAAGAGCATCCTGCACGTCACGTTGCATAACACTAATTTTCTCTATCAGAGATGGCAAATTCAAGGGTGGCAACTCATCTTCAAAATCCAGACGAGCTTCTATTTCAGTAAGCAGCTCGATGCATTGCATTCTTAGCGATTTTACCAGTAAAGAAAAGCCACCCTGTATAGGAGTACGAAAGAATAAAACCCATTTTATCAGAAGAAACGGGAAAATAACTAAATGGCTAAGGACTGAAATTCAGGATGCCTGCATGCAGGGGTGGCAATTAGGGATGTAAGTGTGTGACCTGCTGTGACTAGTCACGCCATTACTTGGCTCACATGCCATGCCATGACATGACCAAGTACGTGACCAAATTGGGATGGACGGTCACGACACGTAAATGGTCACGGCACGTTAGTCATGCCGTGTCCAAAAGCAACTGGTCGCGTTTAACTATTTATTTTCGTAATTTAAGTTAGTTTATTCAGAATTCACCATTAGATCAAGATCTAATGGTCCTGATCATACGTGACTGCCGTGACCACGTGCCGTGTCGTAACCAGACCAGTTCGCGTGCCGTGCCGTGACCAGACCAGTTAGCGTGCCGTGCCAATTTCCGAGGATGGTCATGCTGCATGAATGGTCACGGCACTGGCACGTGAGTCACAACACATGACCAGCACACGTGCCGTGCCATGACGTATTCGGTCACGGCGTGACTTTTTTACATCCCTGGGCAGCAATGGGCCTGGTCAGGTCAAAGACATAATTTTAAAAATGAAATATTACCTGACTCATTTAATTTATATGCCAGGCTAGTAGTCAAATAGTCAATTATTATAAGTTTGGATAACACGCTGAACTTTGCTCTTATTAATAATTTCTTAATAAAAATTACCGGGTTAACTAGTCAATGCTTCATTGTAACAAAAGTTCAGCTTCAGAGCCACTAAAATCTGGTTAGGCAAGCATAGCATTCTTATATGAAAAAAGAAACCAAGGGAATATAAATTGTCTTTGTTCTGGCCTGCACTGTACCATTTAAACCAGTATTATTTTTCACCGGGTAAACTCTTTCGTCGGGTCAAGAATGTAAGACCTACCTGCATGCCAGCTAAGGCTGAGTCAGCTGCAGCAGCTGACTTGGCAGAAATCAATCTACTAATGCTCTCAGCTTGAGAAAGATCCAGTCTCCCATTGAGAAAAGCACGTAGAGTAAATTCTCCTGCAAAGATGTTAAGTCTACCATAAGACCAAGAAAACTCATAATCATCAGTAATTGTTTTTTACCAAATTAAAAATGGTTGACTAACCAGGCTCAGCGAGTGTTGCCCCTGCCTCTAAGCAAGCTCTCAACACACGGTGTAAGCATATGTCATTCCCGTGACATTGGAGCTCGACAACATCTTCTCTGGTGTAAGATCTTGGTGCCAACATTGGTAATGCCAGGACCTACATCAAAATTTTCAGAAGGAATTATGTTTGGTTGAGGACTAAAGTTAAGGAGGCCTAAGTTGGTTATTCCCATTTAGGCCAGCCTAAATTATTCATGTTTAGTTGAGTAAAAGTTGCAAAGAGTCACTGACAATGAATTCAGGATGCAACACAAAATAAAGACACCTAGGTAGGTGCTTTAGTTTAGGCCAACCTAACTTCACCTATGCCTAGTTAGGCAAGCCTATTTAATGCCCGTTTGGTGGATAACTTAGGCCTAAATCATGAAATCCTTATTTCATGGTCCAATTGATCATTGGTCCCACAAATTTATCACACCTTTGTAGCCCCGCATTATTCCAGGCGTAACTCGACTGTCTCCTTAATAACTCTTTTGAAAAAAGTCACTCTAAGAAAATGCATGTTCTAGTTTGCATTGGGAACTGTACTTCTATAATTCTCTTCTTCTTTTTTCCTCCTTCGTGTTTGGGGGTTGTTGGTTAAAAGCCGAGTTATTAACAGCTATGCAAGCTAATTTAATTTCTTCAAACAAACTAAATACATGCCTCATTATAACGACTTCTTTAATAAATAAGCAGCTTTAACCTGAACAGACTCTGGGGATTGGCTATAAAACTTGTGGATCTAGATTTTTAAAAGTTGCATACCTTTAGCTAATTTTATGTGTACCAAAATTCAAACTAACTGAACTGATAAAAGAAAAGCAAAAACAAAAGGCAAAAATATCTAAAAGAAACAACCCAATTGAAGAACAAGTACTAGTTACCTCATCTATAACATTGCCATCTTTGTCCAGTACATAGCCATACTCGACAAAATGGCTTCTTGGCCTCCAAGCAACAGTCCCACCCTCCTCTTTCGACTTCTTAACGGGTCGAAACACCTGACCCGCAACTGCGATGGCAGTGGGGCCAGACAGTCGTACAATCCCGACCGCAGCAGGACCCCCTCCTAGCGGGGTTACGACAGCTGCTATGGTGCCCGAACCCACTTCTCGTTTTCCCGAGAAAGAGCCCGTAGTTCGCTCATCTTGGGTAAGAACTGGGGTTCTAGGTGAAGTGGCAAATATTTGGCACTGGCGGAGGTGAGAGAGAAAGGGGGCTTCGGTAGGGTTTAGAAAGAAGTGATGGGGTTTTGGTTGTCGCCATGGGAGGAGGCGGATAAGAGCAAGAGCCATTCGTTTGGGTTTTACGCGCTGGTGGGAATTCAGTATGACACTCTGACTTATGAAAGAATTTCACAGACGAGAGAAAAGAACTTTGGATTAAAATCCCTCCTTTAAATACTTAAATTATGTTAAAATGCCTAATTAGTAATTATACATCAAATTTTTATTTCCGTTAAAGTTATTAAAATGTATTTAGATACCAACTTGTTTATTTTTAAATAGATACAAAAAAAAAAAAATTATTTCGAAGATTTTGGAATCTAAAATTACAATATCTATTTAGGCAATCTAAAATTACAATATCTATCACATTAATTTCCAATCAATTAGAATCAATCTGTTAG
This sequence comes from Carex parvula, assembly GCA_025461045.1. Lineage (NCBI taxonomy): Eukaryota > Viridiplantae > Streptophyta > Magnoliopsida > Poales > Cyperaceae > Carex > Carex parvula. The sequence goes on from JAJGRW010000590.1 coordinate 59,186, forward strand.
ATTTTTTTATGTAACAGGAAAACCTAACGGCTAGTATAATAATTACAAAATATTATAACAGCTAGTCAGCCTATATAAACCCTTGTAAGCAATGTAATGAACAATTAATCAATCAATCAAATATTTCTTCTTCAAATTCCATCTCAAATTCTAACAGTTCTTATAAATTAGAGCTGGATAGTCTACAACTCTACATAGATTCCTGACATTATTTTTATACAAACAAATTATATTGATTCAATAGGCTGATTTGAAGCAAAAATCCTGCAATGTAAGAAGGGCCTGATTTGAGCAAAATAGGCCCAATAGGCTGTTTTGAGTTAAGGCGTGAATTGTGAAGCATATTAAAATCTTGCTATTTATTGTGTTCTGTGAGAAAAACGAAGCCCATAAGAAGTGTCCAGTTTTATCAAATCACGATTCTTTCTACCTATTAAATGCTAAACAGTGCTTTGTTGGGAAGACCACTGAACATAAATTGGGCCTTTGTTTTCTATTATTATTTTTTATTTTATTGGGGGTTTCAACCTTTCCGGCTCTGACTACAGATTGGAAAATCCCATCAATTTAATGCAATGAAATTACACACATTTAGGGGCTGCAAACGAACCGAACCGAATCGAACTTACTTCCAGGTTGAATTTGGTTTGAATTAATTTCGAACTAAGTTTGGTATGAATTAATTTCGAACGAACTCAATTTCGAGTCGAATTTTTTACGAACTCAATTTCGAACTTTTACGAACTTTGTTACGACTTACGAGTTATGACTTATGGGTGGGCCATAGTTCGAAATTACAGCATTTCAATAAAAACTCAGCATTCTGAATTCTAATTACACAGTACACCAAAGTTTATATCAAAGTTCATTACAAATACCAAAATTTATATCAAACACCAAAGTTTAGTACAATTACAGAATCCAAAGTTTTCCAAATAGCCAACAGGAGCAACATCACCAAAATTTTCAAATATCCAAATTATTTAAAGTACAATTTAAATGTCAATAGAAGTACAAAACAATCACTAAAGTCTTAGAATTATTATAAACCCAAATATTATCCAAAATAAAACATTAAAGTTCATTATCAACGGAAATTAATGGTTAACGTTTGAGTTAATTTCGAACTAAGTTTGATTTGCGAACCTATTTCGAACGAACTAGGTTCAGTTTGAATTTGGTTTGAATTAATTTCGAACGAACTCTATTTCGAATCGAACTTTTTACGAACTTTTTCGAATCAAACTCGAATCGAATTACGAAGTACGAATTGTTTTGTGCCGCCCTACACACATTAATCTCACTGCACAACAACACTGTGTATATTCCCATGGCGCATTAATACTATTTTACCAGAACACAAAAACAAACAGTAAAAAAAAGAATAAAAAAGGCATCCATGTCCACATGGTGTGAGAAAGAAGTGGTGCAACTAAACCTATAATCATGTACACATTACACAGTATTAAAAACAGTGGATGTGTGAAGCTTTTTTTTAAATAAAGCAAATAGTAAGTAGCAGAGAGAGCATTTAATTATTTGGTCCAGACTGCAGCGTACATTCGGTCTAGTGTTCTACAACTTCAATTTTAATATTAATTTTCACCACATTTATACTGTACCGATTACCGAACAAATATAAAAATATATTGAGATTCTATGTAATACCAGGAGAATTGCTTTAAAAGCTTCAAGCCAGCCTCCCTATTTTATTAAATTTTCATTTAATTAATTAGTTCAAGTACAGTAATCAGTGAAATTCATAAATACAGTATAATAAATTCTCTAAATTATTAGGCTCATTCACTTGTAACCTTGAGTGAGTCTATGGTAATATGCATAGCACGATTTGGTCCGTGATACAGATTAATATTTTCGTTTCCAAAATTATAATAGTCAATCCGAACTGTTTAACATAATTTTCATATGAATATGTACTTGCAGACCTGATTTTATATTTTTTAGAATTTTTTTACTATTTCTATAGATAGGTAGAAAATCACTATTTTTGGATGGTCCAGAATTGTCAGATCAAGTGATTTTCTACCTATCTTAAAAAATAGTAAAAAATTTTGAAAAATATAAAATTTGATCTGCAAGTACATATTCATATGGGGACCATATTGAACTGTTCGGATAGACAGTTAGAATTTTGAAAGCAAAAATATTGATCCGTATTACGAACCAATTGGTGATATGCATAGTACCATAGACTCACTCTGTAACCTTTCAAGATACATATGGCATTTTTAGTTATGTATATACGCTTCCTTTAATTATATTACCTTTTAGGGGCCAGATCCGAGAACAAAGCATATCCTGCAACTTTGTTGTATTTACTTTCCTTTTTGATAGACCATGCTTCCGGAATAGCCAGATAAGAGAGATCGAACCAGTTTATTCGCACACTACATAAAGACAACTCAGTTACAAACAAACAAACAAACAGTTGACTTGTTGTAATATTGACCTCGCTCAGCAAAGCTTCATGAAACATGGATGCATGCATGCATGCATGCAATGGATGTACAGGCAGTCAGGGCAGTCCCTGTTTGGTGCATGGTTTCATAGCTCGGCGCGCTACATACTATATACACATTTATGTGTACCTGTTTGTCTTCTAGTTTACCAGCACAGATCCAGAGATTTACAGAGGCATGCAAATAGAAAAAGTGACGTATACAGTATACACTGATCATCTTTATTAGTTTGATCAGGGAATTAGAATTATCAGTATATTAATTGACTGAGCAGTGATTTACTGCAATAATTACATGTAGGTATGGAAATTCCGGCACTTAAATAAAAATATTAATTAAACTTTTCATAGAATTGGCTTCAAGCGACGCATCCAAACTGTTAAAACCGATTTACTTCACGAGGGATGAGTTTACATGTCAAATTTATAAATTTTCAAACTAATTTAATATAAAGTCAAGCGGTCAAAAAATAATGAAATATGAACACATTAAAATTAACTTATAAATCATCTTTTTTTTTTTTACCGCTAAACTTTATACTAATTAGTCCGAAAATTTATAAATTTGATATGTAAACGCATCACTCGTGAAGTAGATCGATTTCAACGGTTTGGATGCATCGTTTGAAGCCAATTAAATAGATTTTTGAATTAAGCTCATAAAGGAGCTTGGTGAGCTTAAGAACACCCTAGTTCTACTTTATATTGGTTGTTGGTTTTCATCAAACTCTTAGTTAGTTTAAATCATATCAATAATTCTCAAAGAATAATGTTTGAGAGTTGGATATGATAAAATACAGGGACACAATCAGTATAAATTAAAGATAGCTAGGAAGAGAATAATGGGCCACAAGCATATTTGTCAAATATTTTTGCTTACAAGCAAGCATGCATGTTTGTCAAATTAGTGGGCCAGGGTCAACTAAACCACATTGCCACAACGTGATTCCAGGAAAACAAAGAGAACAACTTTCGGAAGTGAGATAAAATAGAAGAGGATTCAAGGTTCTATTTTTTATTTTTTTATTTTCCTCCATCACTTCTTCATTTTTAATGTTCTTAATAACAAAAAATTTAAAAATTTATATATCTAAACTAAAATGTTGTTAGATGTGATTTATAATATTTTCTATATGCACAAAAAAATTATCAATTTTAGATTTGGTTTTATGTGAATCATTAAGTTGAAAAAAAAACGTTTACTTATCTACATTGGTGTATTTTTACAAGTTTTTGATACTAATTAAAACAAAATTAAAATTTCATGATCTATTATGTGTGAATAGGAAAAATAATATTCATCATATTTAATTGTTTCTGAAATTGTTATTCGTACCATTTAAAAAAAGAAGAAACCAAATAACCACAATTTGGTCAGAATTCTATTTTTAACCCGGCCGTAGTTTTAAAACCGCAGACAAAATGTTTTTTTTTGTCACCACAGCTTCAATTTGTTTTTTATTAAAGCCGTTGCTTTGATTAATAAATACTTGCAAAAATAAGATATTAATACTTGATGTGTAACTTGATATGATCGGATGCCTGAAGATTAAAATTTGTACAATATATATACATATAAATACTTCAGTGCATATGTATAAATACATGCAATACTTGATATTAATACTTTAGACGTCACCCAGCATCATAGGTAAAAAATATCAAGTTTTGCGGTCCCCCAGATAGTTATGACAATATTAAACCAAAATCTAGGCAAATTTAAGATGGAAACAGATGGTAGCTGAAATTTATTACTAAAAACCAAAAAAAAAATTGTCCTCAGTTTGAAACTGCAGTCATGTTAATAATGGAATTATGATCAAATCATGGTTATTTGATTTAATTTTTTTAATATGGTATAAATATTTTTTTTGGAATTGTTTTATTTTGATATTTAAGTTTTAAATTTTAAGTTATTGTAGTTTAAAAATGAAGCCATAATAAATTCGAATGCATTTGAACCCTTCAAGGTATAAAGGAATAAAAATATAAATTTCATCTCTGTAAATGTAATAGTAATCAGAAATATATCTTTGGTCAACATAACCAAGAATTAATGTTGACAAAAGATACTTTACAAAATTAAATATTTTACCCATTCAAATAATTAATCACTATTCATAAGAAAAGAAGTAGTCATTATGTCAGGGGCAAAGTTGATATTTTCAGATTATGCTGGGCTGTAAATGAGGTTGTGAACAATTTACCCAGCATATCCATGAAAGAGCAAGCACCTTGTGTGAAAAAGCTACACATGGCATTAGCAAAGGAGCGTCGGTAAAGAGGATCCGGCTCTGCTGCTTTTCTCTGAGGAAAGTAGGGTTCTACTTTTCAGATTTCAACCATTTAAAATTTTCATTCGCGTACCTCGATAAAGAAATTTTTTCATACACAATCTTAACGATTTGGAATAGTTGGATCTGAAAAGCAGAACCCTGTTTTTCTTAGAAAAAAACAGCAGAGTTGGATCCCCGTAAAGAAGTCATACAGTGAATTCATTTTAGCTTGGATCCTCTATATATTACCTTTTTATTAGCATGCTAGATTGTTTTCTCTAACCATTTATTGTTTAAATTTTTTATTTCTTGATATTAATTTGAATTGGTGAACATTTACTTTGTTTATTTATTTTTGTAGAAAATATTTTATGAAAATTACAAATATAATGAAATTTTTTCTTTAATATTCTCGAGTTTTCGGCAAAATTCAATTAGAATTAACATTTTTAGGCTACAAATTTTATAAATAAGTTTCTTGTTGGTATGTTGCTATCTTAACTTTGGCTTATAGTTTGTAATTTGTATGATAAATTTTCTTTAGGCACTCCATTACTAATTATAAAGAGTTCAAAATGCCTTGTCATATGCACTTTTCATCTAACACAGATAATAATATAATAAGAACATCATAAAAAAATCTTTAATATCACTAAAAGACATTTTTCATAGGTATTTTCTTAATCAACATTTAATAGTAATAGTAGACAAATACACTGTAATTATATACAAATTTTTTGTAAAAATTTACCCCCTAAAACGAGAGAGATATGGACTTGTGCTTTTGTATAATTTTAATTTATTGTGTTTCTATAACATAATATTCTTTTATGTTTTAAGATAGACATATTAACTTCTTAATTAGTATGTGCAGTATTAGTTTCTTTATAATATTATAAATGCACGCCACATTATTTGTGGAGTAGAACTAGGGTGCTCTCGAGTTCACCAAGTCCTTGGTGAACTCAAGTCCAAAACTCATCAGATCGGCTTCAAACGACGAATCCGACCATTGAAACCCGTCTACCTTACGAGTGATGCGTCTACATGCAAAAAATTTAAATTTTGAAATTAATTTTGCATAGAGTCAAGTGGTCAAAAAACATCAAAAAATGAATGCATTAAAATTAATTTATTAACCTTCTAATTTTGACCACTTGACTCTATGCAAAATTAATTTCAAAATTTAAAATTTTTGCATGTAGACGCATCACTCGTAAGGTAGACGGGTTTCAACGGTCGGATTCGTCGTTTGAAGCCGATCCGATGAGTTTTGGACTTGAGTTCACCAAAGGCTTGGTGAACTCGAGAGCACCCTAGTTCTACTCTTATTTGGGACATACAATTTTGTTTTTCTTCGACTATAATTAAATAATTTGCAAGTAGATGCAAACAAACAACCAATCCAGAAATTTTGGTGGAACAAAGAAACATCAGAAAAAATAATCATGTATGAAAACTTCCAAAAAAGAAGCAAACAGAGAAACAGAAACAGAGTATATGGATCTCATAAGCCCATGGATAATGATTCAATAAAAATAAAATAAAACTATATAAAAAGATCCTAAAAGTAAGAAAGAAATATTTTTTAAGAAATTAAAATTCAAATCTTTGAAAAATGGATTGATTGTTTTCTTAGATGGAACTACACCAATATATGTTGCATTTCCACTCAGACCAGGACGAATTCAGATCCAGTAAAGTAACTCAATTTTTGGGTTTTATAGTGGGACTGTCTGATTTGAATCCGCGACAATTCATTCCGAAGTAAAGCGCACACATCTCAAGGACGGTTCTGAATCCCGAGGCAATCCTGAGCGACGGATTCGAATCGTACGGTCCCGATCCAAAATCCAAAAATTAAGTTACTTTAGGGGATCTGGACCTGACCAGGACAGGGTTCTAACAGTTTTTGGATAAATTTATAGTCAAGATTAGGTTTAATGTCTGAAAAACGCTGGAACCGCACCAAAGTTGCGGTGCCAAAAACCTGTCCAATCTATTTTGAAGAAAAAAACAATCATTCTCTTTTCCAAAGAATTAAATTTTTTATTTCTAAAAGAAAAAATCATCCACTGCCAAGTTTCAAAGAGATACAGAGAAAATAATATGATGAAATATAATATGTGAGTGGTTCAATCACGCCTTGTGGTACGAATCGTACGGTCACAGTGGATTCAAGTTCAAGCCCATAAAACTGGTGCTGGTGGAGGCTCTGAGGTAATGGGCATAGCAGATCGCAGTATTCGCTGTCAGGTTTTAGTTGATCCAGCATGGCCTGATCAGACCAGATCCAGTGCTCTCTCTTCTCATCTCTCTCTCTCTCTCTCTCTCTCGACCTTTTTAAAAACAACTTGGACCGCTTTGCATTGCATCTCCTGATTTGTTAATCCCTTGATTAAAGAATTCCAAAAGGTGCAATTTGAATTTGTAAGAATGCGTCACAGACTCACAGGAAAGAAAGCACGATATCCTTCCAACGGTTGGTTTCTTCTATAAGACAAGTAGAGCAGAGCATATGTCCATTTCCAAGCAACAATATTTTATTAATTTGTTAATTATATGACGAAGGCTTCCAAACGAGTATATATAATATGGCAAATGCTTCTGTGCATACAAGGACCTATTTGTAAAATGAGCATATTTTCATTTTCAAAGTTCAAACAGTCGATCCGACCGTTCAACATTTTCTCCATATTACAATGTACTTGGAGGTAAAATTTTATATTTTTTTAAATTTTTTTACTATTTATTAAGATAGGTACAAAATTCAATGGTATGAATTTGACTAGTTTTGTAAAATACTTAATAAATAGTAAAAAAATAAAAAAAATGTAAAATTTTACCTCCAAGTACATTGTAATATGGAGAAAATGTTGAACGGTCGGATCGACTGTTTGAACTTTGAAAATGAAAATATGCTCATTTTACAAATAGGTCCTTGTATGCACAGAAGCATCCCTCAATATATATATATATATATATATATATATATTAATCAAGAGATTCTCTTTTCGTTAGGTGATTATGATTTTCCTTTCAAGTAAGATTTATACTTTAAAAGTTCAAATTTTATATCCCCATGAAGCTAGATATTCAACGGTTACCTCTAAAAAAAAGATACAGTTTAACAGAAAAGAAGAATTATGTCACCTCTGATTATTTACCAAATACAGAGACATTTGACCTAAAGAATAATAATAGAGCAAATGATTGGAAGGCTGTTATTTTATTAGGGGCAAATATAATCATTTTCTTCGCCTTTTGCTAATTATCTCTTCAATTTCATCTCCTCAACTATCACAAAATTTAAGAGTATATATATACTGTTTCTATCTACCAGTAATTTGAGAGTAATTACATGGTCCCAGAGAGAGAGAGAGAGAAAAATACATTTTGCATGGCATTTTGTTCTTAAACAATAGAAAAATCAGTGTTGTTATTGTGCCAATGATATAATCTCATAGAACAAGTTAAATATCAAGACAAAAAAAATAAGCTAATTAAATCATGCAGCAAATTGCCATTATATGCCAAATTCTGTCTCGACCGACTATTTCAATAAGTTAATTTTATTTCAATTGGTATTCACTGTTTTCCTTGGTGACTACTTTATGCCAATAATTCAATTTTATTTTATTCAGATATATATTCAAAGATTATGTTTTGTATTATAATTAGATTTTGGTTTGTTGTAGCATTAATTGTAGTTTGCTCTCAACCATTTTACTCAAGAGGATAAGTTGAGTGCATTGTTATTTGTCAATAATAATTAGTTATGAATTATAATTGTCACATAATTTCCGGTATTGTATTATAATTTGAGCCGCATGTGTTGGTACAAGTACAAAGCATTATAACTTAATATCAGTTTGTGATGATATCCGAGTAATTATTCCAATTGATACAATACCTAGAAATTTTTGTTTTCATAAGATTTCACTATATATATATATATGCTATTTTCAATGGGTGTCATTATATATAATTGTTAATTTTATAGTACTTGCTATTTTATAAGTATGGAATTGGTGTATAGATTTTCAGCACATAATATGAATGTTAATTAAACTGGTATATCCAGCAAATTTTTAATAACAATAAATTCTTTTATAAAAATTATCAACTTTTAAATAAAAGCGCAAGTCAATTGACCTTATTAATTCCACCTAATCCTCATAATGACATTAATTAAGGTCTAGAAGCTTAATATTAAAAAGAAATCAAATGAAGTTGCATTTGATCAATCCCTAAATTAAAACATACTTGCATGTCAATATCTAGGGAGTTGGCTACGGTGCTACGCGTAGCATAGAGAGCCTCTGTGCTACGGCTCACTATATGAGTTTTTAAAATTCTAACGGTCGATCCGAACTGTTCAACATGATCTCCATATGAATATGTACTTGCAAACCAAATTTTACATTTTTTAGAATTTTTTTAATTCTTTTTTTAGATAAGTAGAAAATCACTTGATCTGAAAATTCTGTACTATTCAGATCAAGTGTTTTTCTACATATCTAAAAAAATAGTAAAAAAATTCTAGAAAATGTAAAATTTCGTTTGCAAGTACATATTCATATGGAGATCATGTTGAACAGTTCGGATCGACCGTTAGAGTTTTGAAAACTCAAATATTGAGCCATAGCACGGAGGCCCTCTGTGCTATGCATATCTAGTTTTAACTGGGAATTGATGTTTGTAAAGTTTTTATTTTATATTTGAAAGGCAATTAATTTTGTACAAGTTCAAGGTACCAAAGGAATAGAATCCATGCAAAAGGTAACAAGCTACAGCGCTACAGTATAGGCTGCAGCTGCTAATCACATGGGATGCCAAATTTACCAGCAAAAGGCACAAGAAACACATATACTATTATTATCTATATAGCTCTGCAACTGTCTCAGATACGTACATAAAATCTCTTGCATGTCCCCTCTCTAACTCTCTCTCTCTCTCGAGCTCTCTCTCTCTCTCTCCTCTAGTGAAAATTTAAAACGGACAATGAAATTGAAATTTGTTTGAAGCCAAATTTGAACTAGAAAAAAAAAAAAAGCCTGAGCTAGCATTTGTTTTACACACATGCACCAATGGTGAACTGAAACCTAGTTGACTAGTTCTCTATCAAGGCAGGTAAGAGCTCAGCCTTCTTCACCTTAGAGAGGCTCTCCAGTACTCCAGCAGGTGACACGTGTCCCATCACTGTTACCTTCTTGGATTCCAGATCTATGCTAAATGATGTCACCCCTGTTGCAAAAAGCAACAAAGAAAAAATTGTTATCTTTTAATTGTTGAGACAAAACTAGTACCGGATAAAATCTAAACAAAGAATTGCCACAGAACTGTTTTTCTTTTTCTCTGATTTTAATTTTCTGTTGTTTAATTAATGGTCGCAGTGCTAGATTGATTGATGTAACCTTACAACTTAAGTTGCATCAGTACTGGTCACAATTTTGCCAGAAGAATGTTAAATGTTAATAATTAGCACGGTACAGAAATTAGTAAACTATATATGATCACATAGGTTTTCTCACCTCGTACTACAAGATTTAATTGACAACTATAATAATAATAATAATTAATACCATACATGGGAGTCTTAAATTCAGAAAAATGAACTAATATGTGAGTGTAAACTAATACCATGGTTATTTTGTCTCTCAAAATAAAATCTAAGTCAAAATTCAGAAATCACCTGTATGGATTGAGCGAGTCTATGGTACTATGCATATATATCACGGATTGGTCCGTAATACAGATTAATATTTTTGTTTTTAAAATTCTAATGGTCGATTCAAACCGTTCAACGTGATTTCCATATGAATGTGTACTTGCAGACCGAATTTATATTTTTTAGAATTTTTTGTACTATCTTTTAAGATAGGTAGAAAATCACTTGATCTGAAAATTCTAGACCATCCAAAAGCAGTGATTTTTTACCTATCTTAAAAATTAGTAAAAAAATTCTAAAAATATAAAATTCGGTCTGCAAGTACATATTCATATGAAAATAATGTTGAATGGTTCGGATCGACCGATAGAATTTTGAAAACGAAAATATTGATCCATATTACTGACCAAATCTTGATATGCATAGTACCATAGACTCACTCAGATGGATTAATCAAATTAACCTCATACTTATTATTTGACATATCAATCCGAGTGGTCCAATTTTGATCAGACGGTTCAAATATTGATAACAAAGTTACTGTAAGGGACCATCAATTTTATTTACCAAAACTAATTATAAGCAAATTTTCCGAAAAGAGATACCTTCCATTTTAGAGAGATGCTTTCTGACTTTACCAGCACAGCCTTGGCAGTGGATAGAAACCTTCATGACCACCACCTACATGAAAATTTATATATAAATCAAATTTTACAAAAATAGTAAAAAGATTATTGTAATAGACGGTAGCATACAACTGGAAACTGGTAAAAAAGGATCAGTTTGTTGTGGAAAAGACAAAAGAAAAAGGCCCATTTTGTGGAAGGGCTCAATTGCAAAGATGATAATAAAGAGAGAAGAACAAAACATTTGTCAGAAAGGGGTCCATTGTAATTCCATTTCATATCTTAGGAAAATATGACATATCTAGGTAAGATCTATCTTGTACTATTATATTTCCTTTTGTGTTCTTTTTTGCTGCTAGTTAGCACTAATTCATGTAAAAATCTAGTCCTTTTTTTTCTTATCCCCTACCAAATCTCTTTGAAGTTTCCATCTGCACTGTATATACTTTACAGTAATTAATTTTGGTTCTACAATTAATTTACAGATGCAGCTTTGAATTTTCTAGTATTTTGTTGGAAACATAAAATAAGAAAAATTACAAAAAACAAAGGTGTCCTTTTTTTACAATTGAGAAAAAGTTTGACCATATAGGCTAGCCACTGAACAGAGTAGCCAAAAAGTTTCTTCAGTAGTAATAATTACCAGACCAGCAATCATCACCAATTATGAAAACTTTTTCTCTCTTAAAAAATGTATATACTCATAATACGTGAATAAGCACTGCTGTCAGTACATTGCAATTTAATGAAGAAAACTACACATGACACTAACTGAATCCAACAAATGAACTTAAAAACTTGACCAACAAATAATGAAACAACCATACAACAACAAAAAAAAAAAAAAATAGAACCAATGCAAATTAAGCTTACCTGAAAAACGAGATCATTTGACGAAGCTACTGCCTCAGTAGCGTCGATGGAAGCACTACTACGAGAGACCACAACAGTAGAGTTTATTGCACTACTAATCTTTTGCTTTGGTTTGCTCTTAGGTTTCGACGGCATGGCCGGTACAGCGCTTCTCTCTTTCTTGGTGACCATAGGAAGAGTGACCGCTGTTCTCCGGCAATTGACGGGTGCCAAACGGCTGTGCTTGTTGTCGCCGAGCCGCGTATACTTTACGTCTATGACCCGTGCATCGTCTATGAGTTTGCGGTCGGGCCGTCTAGGCACGATCATGGACCGAGCATCGCCTGGTACACACACGGCCGTGGCCGCATGGGACCGGCACCCCATGCCACTTGTTCTCATAGGTGGGTCACAGAGAGAGAGAGAGAGAGAGGAGAGAGATTATGTAGAATAGAGACTAGAGAAAAGAGGGAGGGAAACTGGGGTACTTAAAAAGGAGGAATGATAAGATGCTCTGGGCTCTGGCTAAACTCTGTTTATAAACGCCATCTTTTGTTTTCTTTAGTATTCAATATTCATTGGTGAATATTTTTATATTTTGGTATGATCTACTTTTACAGTCAGAGCCTTTGATCATCTTCTTAATTGCTTGTACTTTTGCACCTTGAGATGTAATAGCTAGGATCGATGAGGTCGCTCCTTAAGTCACAACTCATGCATAAAACAAGTCTTTTTTTTTTTTTTTTCCTTTTTTTCCAGTAAATACTTGTCCTGCAATTTTTTATTTTTAAAATAAAAAAACAAATTATCAAAATTAAAATAGAATATTTTTTCAATCAAATAGATGGACCGAACCAACTTTGTTTTCTTATTTCAGAAAAAAAAAAATACTTGTCTTTCAATTTTTTGAAAAATCAAATTATCGAAAAGAAGATAGATTGTTTTGTAACCAGATTAGTTCAGTCCTATTGAGATATTTACGGCGAGTTTCAAGGAAAAAAATTGTGGCCTAAAATTTGGCACTCAATTTTGTAAATTCAGAACCCGCCGAGTTAATTAGAATAATAATGATGATGTAAAAAAGAAAACATAGCAAATGAGAGAAAATACCGATTTAATTAGTTCAAAATTCAAGAGACCTTATCTCTTCATCTTTTCAGACACATGATATGTATTGTACAGTATTCAAAATTTTAGTTGGTCGACAAAACGGTTTGGATATTTTTTTGAGAAACAAAAAACGGTTTGGATATTGATCAAATTGTTAGGTATATCTTCTAAAATATTTGAGCATTGAATGACAAATGCCAACCGCTTGTCCGTATCAAAATTGATTGAACTTTGTATTTAGAAGTCGACTATTGACTTCTATCATATCCCAACTAACAAATTTTGTTGTGAATCCAACTTGCAAGTGATAAGGTATCAGATTTTAAAAAGTCAAGCTTTCTTCGTCACCTAAAAAGGTTTCAAAAATGGCGATGCACAAGAAACGAAATTGTACAAGTTGAACCAAAGTAGTATTTTTTGGGCAAGAAAAAGTTAATCACTTTACGTGAGCAATTTGGAGATTACGCAAATCTTGTAATTGAATTTGAGTTCAATGTGAAATTATTTGTGTATTTAGTAATGCTTTTAATTAATTTAATGTTTTTTTAATAGAGACGGATGTCTCGGTACTCTTGTTATTACAACAAATAATTCCTCTCATTCGGATTTGAATCTATTATCTTGAAGACATGCGTTTTTGCCACTAGATCAATATATAGCTAGTTCTTTAATTAATTTAATGTTATTTCAGAGCATACTTAAAACTGATAGCTATTCTCTAAATCTAATTGTATGATATACGTATAAAATTATATATATTAATTTTTGAGCAAACACAGGGTGTGCATTTTTTTAGTAGATACAGGGTGTTAGAGTGGGAAAAATGGCACGGCGGAACCGACTCCGTCACGGAACAGCATGGTTACGGCACGGAACGACACGGCACGCTTGTCAGTTACGTGCTGTGACTCGCGTGTCCCGTGCCGTGACCTTTCGCGTGTCGTGCTCATCTTTTGAAACTTTGGCACGACACGTGAAAGATTTAGTCACGGCACGGCACACGTAGTCACGCGAGTCACGTGTAATTAGAACTATTAGATATTGATTTAATGGTGAATCTTGAATAAACTAACATAAATTATGATTAAATGGTCACGCGAGTCACGTATGGTCACGGCACGTTTAGGCACGGCGTGACTCACGTGGCATGACTATTCGCGTGTGACCACCCCTTGACATTTTGGTCACGGCACGGCACGACACAAGACCAAAATCACAGCGTGTTAGTCACGGCACGGCACGTTTTTTCCACTAGGATGTGCATTGTTTGTTCATGAATTGCTATATTTTCTTTACATTACAAGGAAATAATTTATTAGTAGTGATTATTCTTCAAAAAAGCTGTTTCCCAAAGTTCAAAATTGTCATTACCTTTACTACATCTTCAAAGTTAAAAAAAAGAACCTGTAACCAAAAAAAGAAAAAAAAAAGGCACTCTTTTACTAAAGTTTTTCTTTGTTTCTGCATGATAGATAAATTAATCTGTACCCATTGTTTTTTTTTCTTTGCTTCACCATCCGAACTATTTTTTTCTAATAAAAAAAAATAAACATAAAATTTTCAATTTTATATTTCTAAAAAAAAATTATAAATTACTTTTCAAACATACAACATTCCATCATTACTCATTCCGTAAATATTTTCTCAAAAAATATAAAAAGCTAAACCCGAAAATGCTTTTCCTGTGTAAAAGGATAAGACGCCAAGGTAAATAAAACAGAGTAGACCTAGGGTGGTTTTAAATTCACTGAATTTTTTTGTGAACTCAACTTTAAAATCTATCGGATTGGTTTTAAATAGGCTCTGATCGGAACCAATTCGTTCCCATAAAAATGAGAAAAAGAATTCATGTTTTCGTAAGTTTCATGATCGGAAGATAAAACAAGAAGGGAGGGAGTTCAATTCACACGATTTGAAATGGGAAAAATAGGCTAGTTGAAATCCGGACAAAAATGGTCGGATTTGGTGAGAAAAAGTTCATTAAAGTTAAAAGACAAAATTACCCCTAAGCCCTTCTCATTTTTACATGATCTTTTTCAGTGGCATATGTAGTAAATAAGATGATAATTAAACCTTTTTACTATGTCACTCAAATCAATTCTTCATTTAGAATTAATCATTTCAATCATTAAAATTCAATTCTATATCATTTCTTCTCTTCTCTATTCTATTGAAATGAAATGAACTTTTGTTCTACTACTATTCCGATCAGTATGATAAAGAATTTGAACCATTAAAACTCTTTTACTTTACGAGTGATACGTCTACGTGCAAAAATTTTATATTTTAGAATTAATCTTTTATAAAGTCAAGTGACCAAAAAATATTTAAAAAATAAATACATTAATTTAATTTATAAACATTTTAGTTTTGACGGCTTGATTTTTTTTTTTTTTTTTAGAAAAGTTTTCATTAAAACCATTTGATATATTTTAGAATTAAGTTCACAGAGTAATTTAATAAACTTGAGAAAATTGAAATCTTGTGTGGCTACGGCGATGTACTTAATATTACAATACATTTCTTTGCGGGGTATAGATTATAACAGAGATGTTTTGAGTTCATGCAGCGCGAGAAGCATATGAACCGCTGTTTTGATTCTATAATAAGTGCGCTGTATAAATCCAAAAGAGCTCTGTTAAAATATTTCCCCCCTTTGCGACTCGTTACAGACTTACAGTAAATCAAGTTGATACATCGGTTGCAGAGAATCCCAGTGGCGATGCTTTTGGTAACCCCGAGAATTTGTTTTCCACGACGACGACTAGAGAGCAGAGAGGAGAGAGAGTCGGTCACGTGATCTGCTGCTGTCGTCACTTTCATACTGTTTTTTTCCCAACCCGGTCCTCCGTCCTCGGTTCCTTCCTAGAATTTAGTCAATTGGTTTCTATCCAGTGCTTTAATGGTAACTGTTACTGCTCCGGATTCTCTGTATCTTTCTCAACATGTCACACTGTGGGGCTGTGCATAAATGATCAAGCAATTTTCAAATTAGCAAAATTGGGTGTATACCCATCAAACCTCGTTTTTTTTAAAAATCCTATAAAAAGTTTGGATGTATACCCATCTAATTTTCAAGATCTTAAAATATATTATACAATATGCACTTTAATTTTTTGTTCTCTTTCTTATTTGTTATTTTTTGTTTATAATTAATAAGTCATTTAAATTTATTATTGTCAATAATATCCTCATTTTTATCTCTCTTTCATTTATTTTGCTAAATCTGTGGCTCCTAATACCTCAAACTATATAGTTTTAATGTGAAAATATGATGGAGAACATCTCATGGAAGTCCTCCAGGACTAGCGGAGCCCAACCGAAATTTTAAAATATATCATCGGCAAAGAAAAAAAAATAAATCAAAAGATTATCGTTTATGTGGAATTCGATATTTACCCAGACCGCAATAAAAAATGACAGTTCTATTTTTGGGGGTCGATATTTGTCGTTGCGGCCCCTCTTTTTTTTTTCTTTTAACAAAATGTTTATTTGGTTTGTTTGTTTGTTTGTTTGTTTTTGAATATATTTTAGTTATTATGTTTAATTGCTATTTTGTTTTAAATGTTATTTATTAGATATGTTGTTTATTTGTAAAATATTGTTTGTTTGTCGGATTAAAATCCTAAGTCTGTCGTTTATTTGTAAAATATCGTTCGTTGAAATGTCATTTGTATATGGTGAAATAATGATATAATCAACAAAAAAATAAATAACAAATTAACAAAATAAACAAATAACCAACAAAATAAATAACTAAATAACCAGAGTTTGTCAAGATAAAACAAAAACATGTAATGTCAGATAAAAATAAATAAGTAACAATCTCTGACAAAACACATAACAAACAATAAATCAAACTCCTATGGATCTGGACTAAATAATTTCCTTGCCTTCTTGTCCTGAACCCCCTACTCGCCTGGAGAGTGGCGTCTCATCATTATCTAAGTCCTCGTCCTCCTCATGGACATCCTCGTCTTGAACCTCCTCGTCATGAACCTCCTCAATCTCTACTAGATGATGTCATGATGTATTTGGTAATTTTTAAAATTAATATTGGTACCAATTTGGTCAAATATTGTAAAAGTTATGGTTAAATATGGTAACATTTGAATAGTTTCGGTACATTTGGGATTTATTTGATCGAAATCTAATTTAATTTTGGTACTGGTCAAATTTTGGTTAAATTGAGATTTAAATGGTACCTTAAATCTAATTTAATATTGACACTAATCTAATTAAATTTGAGTACTAATCTAATTTAATTTTGGTACTAATCAATACAAAGTAAATCTAATTTAGTTTTGGTACTAGTCTAATTTAATTTTGGTATAGTAAATCTAATTACATTTTGGTACTAGTCTAAATTAATTTTGGTACTAATCTAGTTAATTTTGATACTAATTTAACTAAATTTTAGTCCTAAACAATAAACTGTAACCTAAATCCTAAACCCTAAATCTAAATCCTAAACCTATCTAAACTACTACTAAATTAAAAATTGAAACAAGAAAAGAAGAAAAAACTTATCCGAGCTCGAAGGGATTTGATGCGACTAGTAAAATTGTGATTTCTTATCCTGCAGCCCCTATATATAGCAATAGGGTTGTCATTTGTCATTGCAGCCCTGATAAATATAAAATTGTGCAAAAATTGGTGGGTTTTGGTTTATTTTTTTTCGGCCGAAGGTATATTTAAAAATTTCGGGGAGTCCAACCACTATCGGCTTGGCCCGTCAATTGTATCTAGTCAACAAGCTCCACCAAATGACACTATGTGCCGAGGATCGACTTGCATCTAGCAACCCTATTAGGCTATAAATGAGCTGAGTTTGAGCGAGTTACCCTCAACTCGTGCTCAGCTCATTTAGTTAATGAGTGAGTCAACTCGAGTTGGGATGGTAATAACGAGCTGTAAAGCCGACTCGAGTTCAGCTCATTACCAACTCGAGTTGGCTCACAATTCTTTTATAACTCATTTGACCAGTCCATTTTCTTAGTTATAGTTATATACTAGTAAGAGTTTATATAAACACAAACAATTCAAATGTCTTAGTAAGAGTTTATATAAACACAAATAATTCAAACATAATTAACAAGACAACTAATAAAACAAACAATCCAAACAGCAGCTTAGGAATTACTTAGAAAGGTATGAGATTTATTGTGACGAATTTTGAGTAACTTGAGTTGCAATGAGCAAGTTGGGGTATGCTCAAATTCAGCTTATTTATTAAACGAGTTAGCCAATTCGAGTTGGAACTGACTTGAGTTGTAAATAAACGAGTTTAAAGCGAGCAACTAGCGAGTGAGTTATGAGTAGTCACAAATTTGAGCGATTTTGCACAACCCGAAACCTTATAGAAGAGTGTTACTAACAAGTCTTTTATTTTTATCGTCAGCAAGTGACAACAACTAAAAGGATAACAAGCACCTCTTGTCTTTTTATTTTCAAATTAAAATAAATAGCTAGAGGTGTTAGGTGCTACAGATGGAGCGTTTTTTTAAGTAAACAGAGATAAATTGAGAGTTTTTTATTGACAATAATAGATATAAGACTCATTAATTTGTTGATAAATAAGAAGAAATAATCATTAAGAAAATATTAGATTTAATAAAGAGTACACGGAAAAAAAAGAATTGAATGATTGTTTAATTCAA
>JAJGRW010000590.1:83969-167386 GCA_025461045.1 Carex parvula
TTTTTTTTTCTATAAAAAAAGGTAATTCACCAGCAGGTTTAAATTCAAAGCAGCAAATGAAATTATTATCTTTTTTACAAACCCCTCTTCATTTTCCGAAATTTTTATTAATATCCAAAAAAATATTAAATTTCAAAATCTACACCCCATATGGAGGAATTTCAAAATCTGTCCAAACCGTAAACTTTTTCTGCTGTAATTCATTCCAAAACCGCAAAAAAAATTACGGTTTTGGTTTTAAAATTCCAAAACTGCAATTTATTTTTGCGTTGCTAAGTTTTTTGTAATTAAACAAAATTGTTTATAATTTTTTGCGATTGTAAGCAAAATTAAAATATTTCTTTGTGTGTTATTAGAAAAAAATAAAAATATTTTGAATCTGAGTTATTAATTCCGGCTCAAAAATCACTTCCAGTAAAATACAAAAAATATTGTGATCCTTCTATAATTTAAAAAACAAAAATATTTGTCAGAAAACATGTGATTCTTCAACCTTTTTTTTATAGATTTTTTAAAAAAGGTTTTAGTTTTCAAAAATAGAAGGATTCAAATATTTTTTTGTATTTACTTAGAAGTGACTTTTGAACCGGGATCAATAACTCAAATTCAAAACATTTTTATTTTTTTCCAATAACACACAAAAAATATTTTCATTTTTCTTACAGCAGCAAAAAATCCGACCTGAAAAATGTTGATCTCAGTTATTTGTCGCAGTCTTTCTAATAAATCAAATTATATTGTATTCCATCTATTTTCAAAGAAATAAATAAAATATTTCTAATATTTCAATAAAAAAACAAATAAATTATAAACATTTCTGTTTAATTAAAAACACATAGAACCGCAAAAATAAATTGTGGTTTTGGGATTCCAAAACTAAAACCGCAATTTTTTTGTAGTTCTGGAATTCTGATAAAGCTAAAACATATAGCGAAAATCACCATTTTTTCTTCTGAAAAATGGCGAAAAAAAACAAATGCAAAGTAGTAATTTTTCTGATTTATTTACCGCAAACGTGTTTTTAGGTCTTTTTGGCAGGTTTTTGAGAAAGTTGCGTATTTAGGGCAAAAACAGAGCAAAAGTGTCATATTTAGGCGATTTCTGAATAAGGCATCAAAATGGGACATTACATGGAGAATGCAACACCTCACACGAAGTGCACAACATGCGAAATGACAAAAATATAAGAAAATCTGCTAAGTCAAGAATCCATGTGGCCTCATCTATACTGCATGCGGCATACCCTGAGGCCACACAATCCGTGGACTATCCTAAAAATAGACAATTTCCTGATGGGCCTTCTAGAAGGACGCATTTTCTTAAGAGCCAAGCTATTTTTGGCTTCATCAATCTAATCATGGGTGGACCCCACATCCTCCACTTCTTGCACTACTTCATCTCTCATTTAGGAATTGTATAAATACCCCTATTGTAATAGAATTTAGTATGCGTGTTTAATTGTGTCAAGTCCAGAGTAGTAAACTAGCAATCCTAATTGTTATGTTAGGTTAGAGAGTTACTTAGAGAGATAAATGTAGCATTAGAAGTCAAGCAAGATAAGAATGCGTCATCTAGGCAAAGGGTTTTTCCATCTTCAATTGAGTTGTAATTTATGTTCTCTTTATTTTATTTCTATTATTTTTCCATGGCGATGAGAAGCTGAACTTCTTATCTCTAGAGTGAGAGTTGTACTTGAATTCTTATTATGTTTTAGTATATGTTTATGTTTTGTTTATGTTATGTTTTGAGTTTTCCTTTGCACTTTAAATTCCTTTTTATTGTATCCTTGTATACATAGTTCTGTCTACTACATGCCAATGATCTCCACATACCAATAGGTGTTAAGTCGTTGCATCCTTGTATGAGAAGGATAATGCATGTAAGTACTCGAAACACTTCGGCTAATGAGGCTTCGCAGCGATTCAAAGACTAGGGTTAGAACCCAGTGGACTCCCTTGGCATGATAATGTAAATTGTACTTTAAATAACATTAGAAAACACTTTGATTAAGTAGGGTCCTTGGGATATTTCAACTACGGGGTAGTATAGGGAAATAATATAATTGCGTACCTAAAATACTTTAGTCTTGGTAGCCCAAAAACCGATCCAAGATCAGAAAACCTTTCGAATCGCATAAATAAACACCCAGCACACCCTGCGGGTAGTGAAAGTGCCGCATGCGGGGCAGCTGTGATAGTGCCGCATGCGACAGTGATAGTGCCGCATGCAACGTAAAGAGACGTCGAAACTTGTACTCACATGATTAAGAAGGACAAGAAACCTGAACCCTAGATGCCCTCTATTTACTATTTAACATTTGTCTTGATTGCAATTATACCACCACCTTGAACTTTCAAAAAACCCAATAACCTAGACTAGTGAAAATTAGTTAAAATCTAATACACTATCTATGTGATCGACACCCAATCATGCTACAAGATAGGATCAAGCGCTTGTGATCTGAACGTAAGTAGAAATAGAGTTTATAAATATTTAAAAGTAGTAGTTCACTTTGGACTCATTAAATTTCAAAACCGACAAAATAAATTTGCGGTTTTAGGCTTTTGAACCGGAGAAAATTTTTGCGGTTTGAACAGATTTCGAAATTCCTCACATGAAATGTAGATTTTGAAATTAATATTATTTTTTGGATATTAATGAAAATTTCGGCTTCATTTTGATATGTCTGCCCTCAGTCCACAGTCTTATCACTATTTTACAAACTACATCCTATTTAAAATGCAACTAAAAAACTATGCTTGTTACTCTAGAAAAGAAAATTTTAAAAAAATATATTGCAAATAGCATTGTTGGCTATAGCCAACACTACACTACAAGTTTTCTATGTTAATTATTTTTATTAATATGATTCAAATCATCAATCCTAAAATAGAAAAATGAATTTTATAACAGAAAGAAACATATATTACTTTATCATCCATGCAAGTCGTATTTCGAAATTTAATATGCACATATATAATAAATTCATCAACTTTGATTTTCATTTTATAATAAAAAATAAAGAAACATGACACAATTTTCTGAAATTTTTATTAATATAAAAAAAAATTGAAAATTTATAAATCTGCACAGATTTTACAAATATTTCGAAAACTGCCCAAACCGGAGAATTATTATCCGGATCCAGGGTCTGAATTCGGAAAATAATTCTCCGGATTCTCAAATCCTACTTCCAAGAAATAATATTCCAGTTTTAGGATTTTTTACTTTTTTAATAAATAGAAGATGTTACGATTTATTTATTTTTTGTATTGAAATATTAGAAATATTTTTATATTTCTTTGAAATAGATGAAATACTATATAATTAAATTTATTAGAAAGACTGCAACAAATAACCCGGATCAACATTTTTCAGGCCGGATATTTTGCAGTTGTAAGAAAATTAAAATATTTCTTAGTGTGTTACTGGAAAAAAAATAAAAATATTTTGGATCTGAGTTATTGATCCCGGTTCAAAAGTCACTTCTGAATAAATACATTAATTATCGTGGTCCTTCTGTACATTCAAATTTTAAGGTAGTCCATCTATTTTGAAAAATAATACGATTTGCAATTATTACGAAATGTCAAATCAAATTGTTTTTTTCGAAAATAGATAAAGTGTCTTACAATTTGAATGTACTAGAAGAACCACGATATATTTTTTATTTACTCAGAAGTGACTTTTAATCTGTGATCAATAACTCAGATTTAAAATATTTTTATTTCATTTTTCTAATAACACAAATAAATATTTAAATTTTTCTTACAGACGCAAAAAATCTATCCTGAGAAAATATTGATCAGAGATTTTTGTCACAGTCTTTCTAATAAATTCAACTATTTAGTATTTCATCTATTTTGAAAGAAATTTAAAAATATCTATTATTTCAATATAAAAATAAATAAATCATAATATTTCTATTTAATTAAAAAACTAAAACCGAATAATTATTTCCCGGAACTCCAAATCCGGAAAATAATTTTCCGGAAAGACACTCTCTAAATCCGGAGAATTATTTTCCGGAAAGAGACGCTGGATCCGGAAAATAATTCTCCGGTTTGGACAGATATGAAATTAAATTGAAAATATGTGCAAATTTTAAAACTTCAAAATTTTTGTTGGATATTAATAAAAATTTCGGCACAATTTTAATACCAATATCTCGTACCAGACTACCAATTTAATTAAGCTAAGAAAACCAAATGTTATTCTCCATATATATATACTCCGTAGTCCATACTAACCCGCACGCAAATCTAAAGAAAATAAATGAATACAAGCTAGAATCCCACAACAATATAAAATACTCGTCAATGCCACGACCTGAAGCTCAAAAAAAAAAAAAAAAAAAAAAAAAAAAAAACTGAGAGACGAGAAAGAACGGACAAGAGAATGAATATGATTAATCGCTGTTACGGGATAAGGGGCTGAAAGCTCAATTAAATCAGACATATATATTGAACAAAGGAGAATTTTGACCAGTGTTCAAACTTTCAAAGAAAAACTTACAAATATTCCTGTGTGTAGAATAGCAACCTGCTGAGAAGTCGCTATCTGTTATAGCAGACAAGTAGACAACTATATTGAAAAAAATATATATATATTAATGTAACTGCATCCTACAAATTAAATTCCTTCCTTAATTATCTCTGGTATCTTTTTCTCTCTCCTTTTTATGCTGAGTACTAAACTCTTCAACTCTTCAATGATCAATTTTTACGACATTGTCCAATGGAGTAGAACTAGGGTGCTCCTAAGCTCACCAAGCTCTTCCGTGAGCGCGACTCTAAAACCTATCAAATTGACTTCAAACGACATTTCCAAACCGTTAGATGTTCAATCTATATTAAAATGTGCTTGGAGACCAAATTTTACATTTTTTGGAATTTTTTTACTATTTATTAAGATGATTTGAAAATCGCTGTTTTTATTAAAATTCTGCACCATTGGAAAACAGCGATTTTCAAACCATCTTAATAAATAGTAAAAAAATTCCAAAAAATGTCATATTTGGTCTCCAAGCACATTTTAATATAGATTGAACATCTAACGGTTTGAAAATATCGTTTGAAGTCAATTCGATAGGTTTTAGAGTCGCGCTCACGAAGGGCTTGGTGAGCTTAGGAGCACCCTAGTTCTACTCTTGTCCAATGACCTCTAACGAATAACGATCTATTTTATTAGAAAAAAAACAACAAATACTTGATAAATACGTGCTTGTATAAATACAAGTGTGAATAAATTTCATAATAAACGCTATAATAAACACTTTTCCAAATTGTGTTTGTATTTTAATTCTTTATAATTTGAATTACAAGTTAGTGTTTTAAAAAATGATCAAGTCGCCCCAACTAATCAGCTGTTTAGTCGGTGGCAGTGATCAAATTGTCACGAATAGAGTGTGAAAGACTGTTTGCGGATGAGAATTCCCTCACAGATTTATATTTATATATATTTTTTTTAAGATTTTATATTATTTTTTTCTAAATGAATATTACTACTTTCGGATAGTTCAGCCCAATTTGAATCCGTGACCATCCATCTAAAGTGGAGCGCACGCATTCCGAGCGACAGATTCGAATTCCAAGACGATCTTGAGCGACGGGTTCGATTCGGACAGTCCCGATCCAAAACCCAAAAATTGAGTTACTTTAGGGGATCCGGACCCGCAGAAGCAAGCATTCATGCTTTGTTTTGCTGTAAACATTTGAATTGGAAAAAATTTGGAACAAATTGGTCAATTTCGCATGCATGGGGAAAACAGGAACTGTCCCTGACCTTCATATAGAATTCCCAACTAGTCTCTGCAAGTAATAAATACATGTAATACCATTTGTCTCATCTCTCTCATGGCGATGCGAAGGAGCTGGTACAGTGGTACTTAACAGTTCTTGGCCATTAATGGATGATGACCACGCGTAGGCTCCACATATTTCTGGGTTTTTTTTGTTGTTTATAGAGATGGCATAATATATCCGAAGAACCCAGCTTGATAATTTGAAAAGGTTAAATTAAATTAAATATGAAAAGAACGACTTGATAATTGATATGATTATCCGATATGATCCTGATCCAACAAATTAGAAAATCTGCGTTGATTCCAAACAAATGATTAGAAATTCGGTCCCATTCGAATTCGAAAGATTTGAAAATCTGACGGTAATCTAAACCCAAATTGACTCCTCAAATATTAAAAATTAAAAATATTTCAGATATTTTGCTCGGATGAAAAGTAAAACTGACCTAACCCTATCCAGTATGGCTAAAAAACGATTCAGTCTATTTATGAACTCAACTCTAAAATCCATTATATTGATTTCTTTTTTTTTTTTTGAAAGACTTGGTAGCGCTATCAAGTTGTACAGGAACTAAATATGTGTACAACATCCCTATCAACCTTCTAACTATCACTCAAATTATCAAGTTTGACATGTTACTCTGCACACCACTTTGAAAATCGCTGATCCGACGGCGAACAGTAAAAAACAGTAAAATTTTCTAGACCACCGGATCAGAAACTTTCAAAGTGGCTTAATAAATAGTAAAAAAATTCCAAAAAATGTAAAATTTGGTCTCCAAGCACATTTCAATGTTTAGAACATGTTGAACGGTTCGGATCGGTTGTTTGGATTTTCAAAATCCAAAAGTAGCCCGAAGTAAACGGGGTGGTTTACTTTGCAAAGCACCGTAGCCTTACTCTATATATATATATATAGGTTGGCTATTCTACTTCCATAAGCATATGTCCACATATGCTTATAACTCATTTTTGCGTTTCCAATGTTCAAATGGTCGATCCGAACCGTTCATCTTGTTCTCCATATTAATATGTGCTTGGAGACCAAATTTTACATTTTTTGGAATTTTTTTACTATTTATTAAGCCACTTTGAAAATTGCTAATCATATGGTCCAAAATTTTGTTGCACTGTTTTTACTGTTCATCCAGATCAGCAATTTTCAAAGTGGCTTAATAAATAGTAAAAAAATTCCGAAAAATGTAAAATTTGGTCTCCAAGCACATATTAATATGGAGAACAAGATGAACGGTTCGGATCGACCATTTAAACATTGGAAATGCAAAAAGAGTATAAGCATATGTGGGCATATGCTTATGGAAGTAGAATAGCCAACCTCTATAAATATATATATATAGAGTAGAACTAGGGTGCTCCTAAGCTCACCAAGCCCTTCCGTGAGCGTGACTCTAAAACCTATCAAATTGACTTCAAACGATATTTCCAAACCGTTAGATGTTCAATCTATATTAAAATGTGCTTGGAGACCAAATTTTACATTTTTTGGAATTTTTTTACTATTTATTAAGATGGTTTGAAAATCGCTATTTTCCAATGGTGCAGAATTTTAATAAAAACAGCGATTTTCAAACCATCTTAATAAATAGTAAAAAAATTCCAAAAAATGTAAAATTTGGTCTCCAAGCACATTTTAATATAGATTGAACATCTAACGGTTTGAAAATGTCGTTTGAAGTCAATTCGTTAGGTTTTAGAGTCGTGCTCACAAAGGGCTTGGTGAGCTTAGGAGCACCCTAGTTCTACTCATATATATATATATATATATATATATATATATATATATATATATATATAGAGAGAGAGAGAGAGAGTGTGTGGCTAATATCAAAACGTTTGCACGAAGGCCCTCGTGCAACCAAGTCGTTTTCGGATTTTCAAAGTCCAAACAATCGAGCCAAACTGTTAGATGTTCAATCTATATTAAAATCTGCTTGGAGACCAAATTTTACATTTTTTAGAATTTGTTTACTATTTATTAAGCCACTTTGAAAATTGCAGATCGGGGTGAACAGTAAAAATAGTGCAACCAAATTCTGGACCATGTGATCAGCAATTTTCAAAGTGGCTTAATAAATAGTAAAAAAAATTCCAAAAAATGTAAAATTTGGTCTCCAAGCAGATTTTAATATAGAGATCACATCTAACGGTTTAGATCGACCGTTTGGACTTTGAAAATCCAAAAACGACTTGGTTGCACGAGGGCCTTAGTGCAAACGTTTTGATATTAGCCACCCTCTCTCTCTCTCTCTCTCTCTATATATATATATATATATATATATATATATATAGGAAATTGCTAATATGCTGTGCATAGCATAGAGGGTCTCCGTGCTACGGCTCAGTATTTGAGTTTTTAAAATCTTAACGGTCGATCCGAACTGTTCAACATGATCTCCATATGAATATGTACTTGCAAACTAAATTTTACATTTTTTAGAATTTTTTTACTATTTTTTTAGATAGGTAGAAAATCACTTGATCTGAAAATTCTATACCATTCAGATCAAGTGTTTTTTTACCTATCTAAAAAAAATAGTAAAAAAATAATAAAAAAATTCTAAAAAATGTAAATTTGGTTTGCAAGTACATATTTATATGTAATCATGTTGAACGGTTCAAATCAACCGTTAGAATTTTAAAAATTTAAATATTGAGCTGTAGCACGAATGCCCCTGTGCTGTGCATAGCACTAGCCAACTCCATATATATATATATAGTTTTCATGCGATGGTCTGACTTATTCTTATTAAATTCTTCTGTTTAAGGTGTCAGAGACAACCTAGCTAATCTCATTTTCTAGGACAGTATACAGCGCTTTTGCTGACACTATTAGGGGTCACTGTCAGAAATGAAAAAAGAAATATTAATGGCGACGATGAAATGAAAATTTAATAGTAGTTTGGTTTAGGTGGGGAGCAAAAGAATAACTGTTTCATTTTTATACTTTTAACATCAGCTTAAGTCGAGTACTTAACTAAAATATTTTTTAGTTCAAATTAATTAAATCACATTTATGACTTAGGAAGGCCAGATTTTAATCCTCAAAACTTCTTTGAAAAGGTTAAGTTGGTCCTTCAATTTTTTTTTGTACAAACTTAATCTAGAGATATTTATGTAGAATCCAATCCTTTTTAATTCAGATCCATCGCCCTTTGCCTTATGCTGATATGACTAAAATTTTCGCTAAATCTTACATTATTTTTCATAATTGAGTTTTGAAGGTTTGAAAGTCAGATAAAAAGTCTCTTTTAGATATTAAACTAGTCGGGTGACTTGAATTCAACTTTACTAAAAATAAAAAATTGAGTCTTAAAAAGTAGTTTGAAATAACTCTTTTCGCACTTATTCAATTCAGATGATAAACCAAAGGTCCGCGTAGTGAGAACAGCTTGGGTCTGATGGGTTTAGGGACCGTCCGATCCACTTTCAAAATTCGTGTGCATGAATTTTAAAGCAGACTCGAAAGTTACGGACGCGAATCTTAAAACAGATTAGACGGTCATTGAACCTATCGAACTCACTTTGAGTTCGATAGACATCGGACCCAAATTGGTTCCCTCATAGTAAGCTTTACAATCCACATCATGAATTTACATGAAATGACTAACCTAGTTCCTTTTGAAAAGTAAAAATACTAAGTTGGTTTCTTTCATAAAGTTTTAAGATCAAAATTGTGCAAACGAAAAGTTTAAGAACCACTTTAGTTCTTTTAGAAAGGGTTGAGGACTAAAAAAATTCCCTTTACAAAATTAAAAAGCCGTTTACGTAAAACTCAAACTTAAATCAAATGTTAAATTCTAGCTAACATAGATTCTCATATTCCTATTTTGAAAGCTCTATCTAGAAAAAGAAAAGGAAAAAAAGGAATTGAGAGAATTTTTCATTTCATTTGCTTAATACGAAGCATATTTATTTATATTTTTTATTCAGAATAAGAAGAGATTTATTTCTCTTAAATTACGTTCAATGCTAGCACTGAATTTCAAAATTGTGATCTGTATAGAGGATCATATCTTAATTATTGAACCTAACAAAAAAAAATAGCACTTGGTATAATAAGGAAGACAAATAAAAGCCACATTGTACTACATTTACGCTCTAACATTTTTAATACAATTCATTTCAATAATAACAATTTGATAGAGTTAATTGATTAAGTAATCATTTTATCTCAACTCAAAATAATTGATCATTTTCGCCAGAGGTGAGTTTGTTTCCCTCTATAGTTGTTAAATTTTTTATTTGTTCAAATTAAGTTACTATGTTACTTTTTCCATTCAAAATACTAACAAAATATGTTCATCTATTTCCATGTCATTTTATATTTTGTTAATATTTTGAACGTGAAAAAATAGCAGAGTGATTTGATTAGAAATAAAGTTCAAAGAGGAGGAACAGATCAAATTTTAGCACAATTCATGACACAAAATTTTTGACCTCTAGTAAAATTTTTCCCAAGATAAAATCCCGGTACATAGGAACTTTGATTGAAATAGGTTTTGAGTAACCAAGTTTGCAACCTGGACTTTAGTGCAGTGAAATTCTAAGAAATTTACCAGAGAAATGTACATGTCTTTGTCATTGAGGAAAAAGCCTACTCCAATAGCTCCGGTTAAAAATATTTACCTCCAATCAAAAGCAGCTCATATGCTTTTCCTGAGACATCTGCTTGTTTTACCCATATGACCTTTTGCTGCCTTTTGCTGACTTTACAAGGCAAACCATTGCAGTACTATAACCGTCTAGTACTCTTAGTACTCTAGTACCGCCTGCATAACTGTCTAATACCGCTGGTACAACATGGTAGATTTCGAAATCCGTATCACCGAGTCCATATCCTTTGAGCTAACAGTTTATCTCTATTACTTAAAAAAAACTCCATTTATCACCGAGTCAATAACAATCTAAGAATCACTGACTCCGTATCACCGAGTGAAGAGTCCATATCCTTCAAGTAATAGAGATAAATTGTCTATTTCCAGGAAAACTCCATTTATGAGGAGTTGATGGAATCAATATAAGATTCCATACGAGTCATTGCTCTAGGGAGGACACTCACTGAAGGGGATCTATCCAACAAGTGCTACGATACCTGCACAACACCATTGGCAGAAACCTAATAGATTATCAGTACTGGCGATGCGGTCCCACAACACTCCGTATGCAGCTCCCTCTGACACTTAACAAATACATAGTTATAGAGGAGAGTAGCGAATGGGGCCAAAGACACGGATGGAGCCTAATTGAATGGAACACCGATTGGGATGCTAGGATCCAGCACAAGAATTTCCGGGTAAGGGAAGTGACAAACTTCCACGAGAAATTCTAGCACCCTTTCTTCATACACCAATTAGCTTCTCAGTTTGGCGACATTGAACGCACGGATGAAGAAAATATTAGACGAACAAACCATATGAGCCTTGGTCTCTGGGTACGTTGTGTTGACCCTAGAAGAATCCCATTCTCGTCGACCCTGTCATATGGATGGAGATAGAAGGAATGCTACATCCAGCATGTAGCTTGGGATTTTATCGGGGAACTGCCCCCTGAAACCGACCTTCCCCCCGTTAGATGATAGCGGCGATAGGTATGGTCCGGACCTAAGGGAAACGGAGTGGCTAGTAGAAGATCAATGGTGACTCTACATGATCGAATCGTGGCGGCCAGGAGGCAACCATCCCCTCCGACCCCTTCCTCAACCTCTAACCTCAAGGACGACAATGAAAACGGTGCACCGGTCCACCACTTGGATGTGGAACAGGACCAGATAGAACCATCTTTGGAGCACGACACCGGGCCTACGCAACAAGGAATGGCCACAACGGCTCCTAAGGGGCCTAATCCACGATACATTGAAAAAGTACCAGGAATCATAAAGTGGGTGACTTTTCTGTACATCGGCTGCAAAAGAAACCTGTCTACTAGGGCCCACACTGCTTTACATTTAAGGGGCATGCAAAAAAGGACTGCCGCTGGGACTAATAGCAACAAAAAACTGTATTAAAGTAGGGCAATTCTCTCCATTCTAGAATGAGAAATGGTAGTACCATGTTACACGAATTTGGTACCTGTCCCCAACTTTGCATACTGGCAAGTAAAGGTCACTGAGGATGAGACCCCCAACACAAGAGAGACAAAAGCCACCAGGCACAGCAGCCTCGTTGGAAACAAGAAGAAAAATCTGGTTTGTTTTAATGTAGGAGGGTACACTTTAATGGGTCTAATTAAAGCTCCAATTTCCTGTATTAGTAAGAAATCAGCCCACCCAAGTAGGTTGATAAACTCCCCAAGGCCCATTAAGGAAGGCTATAATGACTACTAACCCCCTAACAAGGCGAGCCCAGCAGACCATAATAAAATAGGTCATATATCGGAGCAACCCCCTCTAAAAATTGTAACTTCAGACTCACAACAAATTTTATCAACTAGCCAAGCAAATTCCACTCTCACCATAATGACAGATGAGGAATTCCTTGCTCAATTCGCAGGATTAAACTTGGCAGAAGGGCCACACGAACCAGTGGCTCTCCAGAGGGCCGACATCGTGAACAGGGAGCTGACATTATGCCTTTCAGCACGAATCGTTAGTGAGAAGGGAGTTATTGAATCAAACTTCCCAGCAACAATGAGAAAAGCCTGGGCGGTGCACCCGGACACGGAGTTTGTGAACTTGGTGCCTAACGTTTGTCTCATTCAATTCATCAATGAGGAAGAGCTGCACCGGATCATGTACAGAGGGATATGGAACTATAGGGGCGATACCGTTGTGCTTAAACGGGTCTCACACCAGTGATCACTCAAAAGAGAGCAATGTTTCTTTTAATATTTATAAACTCGTAAATGCTATCGGTTCGGACTGCAAGCGCACAATCCTTATCGAGTAGTATATGCGAGGTCGATCCACAGGGAATATTGGTTCAATGCTTTGAGCGATCGAATCACAACCTTTCGAAAGGCTAGACGAAATCTGAAATTTGAGAGATGTTTGTTGATCAATGTAAATTAGGAAACAATTAAAAGTAATTAAAGTAAAGATAGAGATGAGAATTCCTAGGGTTTTGGCACACCATTGCTACTCAATCCGTCTTGACAATATATTCCTGTTGCGTCTGATTTCCTGTTATTGTTTTATGAAAGATAACTACAAAGGTCACTGCGATTTATGTTACGCCAGAATGACAGATCTTTCATCGAGACTCTACTTAGGACAATGCGATTTACCTTACGCAACTATCGGGTCTCTTATCTCCCAAATTACTACACAGATCACTGCGATTTACCTTATGCAAATGATGGAATTTGGTCATGCGTTTTGTTGTTCTGGTTTATGGTTTCCCCGCGAAGGTTTTCTTCACATAAACCTAATAGATCTCAACGAGGCTAACTCATCCAAATAGTTTAAAGAGTTATTAAAGAACTGTCACTACCCTAATGAACTCAAACTAGATCATTGAAATTAGATGAAGAGATAATAAATCACAAAAGCATATTCGATACAACAAAAAGAAACCATAATCAACAGAAATATATATATCAAAACATCAAGAGTAACAAGGTTTACTGCCTAGCCCTAAGAAAAGGAACTTAGCCGCGGAACGGCATGGTTACAATCACTCCTCTCTTCTCTCTTTAATCAAATCTAATCCTAAGTACAAAGATGCCAATTCTATCTGCCCAGGGGCCTTATATAGGAGTGTAGGGACGTGTAGAGGTTGATTGGAGGCTAAGAAATCAATCTGGAAACAGCTATCAGGTAATACGGTCCGTAATGAGACCTTCGCGGTTATGGTTGCAACTTCCTGCGCCATCTTTGAGTCTGTGCTATGTTTGGTCCGTATTAACCAATACGGGCCGTAACCAAAACTTAGTTGAAGGCATCGCTGATCCGATTGACCTGATTCTAGCTCCTTTTGATATGAAATTGTCCCAAAACCTGTTTTCTGCAATAAAACATAAAGAAGGGTGACAGTAGCCTTTTTCTTTAAATAATTAAATATAAGTGTGAGAAAATATGCAAAATCTAAGCCAAAACCCTACGTAAATCATCATCATTTTGACTCTGATCACGACTCCCAACTTGAATTGTTGCTTGTCCTCAAGCAACGACATCCCAGCTAGTCAAAGATCCGGTCTAGGTTAAACCATACAATCTCAATGACTTGTTTAAAATTTAATCGGAACTTAGGTTTGGTACAATTGGCATGACAATAAAAATTTAGAACTCTAAAATATTAATGATCTCTCCCTTGAACAATTTTATTCACCCCATGATTGACCTCAGTATGCTAACCCTAGAATAATTATTATCAAACAATCTATTTCACAAATATCCTTAAAATTGAGAGTATTAATTTCCCCTTCTATTATAAATGGATCCCTTCCAATCAATAGGAATTTTAATGATATAAATTTTGATTTTCCTTCCCAATTGATTGGAGCAAAGTATGACAACTAAGTGTGTTGGTACTTGTGACTATTTTTCGAAATTTAAATATGTACAAAAATTAAAATTTGGGAGGTTTTCTCGAGCCTATTGGTAACCAGTCTTGCGTAGGCACCCGTACTCTTTTTATCCTCCATCTTTTATTCTATTTTTTTTCTTTTTCTATTTTTTTGGATTTTTCTCTTTTTCGATTTTTTTGTATTTTTCTATTTTTGTGAAAAATAAAATAACATATTTTTGTGTCACAAGCACCATGATTACACACAATTTCAAGTATTCATTCATACAAGAAATTATTGCATAGTTTCGCTAGGGGTCTATCTATAATAAATGGGTATTCTAAAACACTATCAAATTTAAAAGACTTTGCAAAAATAAATTACTCAAAATAAAATTCTAGGTTTTGCAATTTTTGATCAACTCTCATGGTTAGCAATTAATTGTTCACTTTGAAATTACTAAAAATTAAACTTCTGAATTTTTGGTATCATGGCCAATTGTCTAAACATTAGTCTAATTAAAATTTTAAAACAATTCCTATTTGATTAACCTACTCCTAATGGAAAATAAAATTGCAAGCTAGCTAAAAAGCTCAACTTAATCATTCTAGGATTTTCGGTAAAGCCTCCAACCCTAGTCAAAAATTGAGTAAAACTACTAGCACCTAAGAATTTAAAGTTGCGAAAATTTTAAAGATACAAGGTCAATTTACCTCCTACCCCCCGAATAAAATTGAGCATTGTCCCCAATGCTCGAGAGATAAAATAAAGGAAGTAATAAAGTAAAAAGACCGGGGAAAGATACAACTCACTGCACCTCAATCATGAGGTGGTGGAGGTGGTGGTGGGTGCTGGATCTCCTCATAGAATGACGGGTCGAAGAGTCCGTACGGTGGCGGCTGGTACTCGAATCCGGAGTCGAGAGCATACTGATAGTACTGCTGTGCCATGTAGCGCGTCTGCTGGATCTCGCGCCTACTCTCGTCTACACTCCTCCGGACCTCCTCCATGTTGTTTCAGATTTCACTAACCTCTTGCTGAATGGTTGAGCTGTTGTGTTCCATTTGTTGGGTGGTCTCTCCCGTTGTCAAGGTAAGCTCGTTGAGGTTAGAGTCCATCCAATTTATCATTTGGATGAACTGGTCAAGCTCTGCTGAAGGGGCATCAGATGGTGCCGCCCCTGAAGACTCGGCTCTCGCGGTCGATGCATCTGCCTCCCATTCTCTCTGCTGCCGAGCAATGTTAGCTTGATGTTGCGTTGCGGCTTGGCTCTCGATTACATCAATGTAATCTTGAGGTGGCTCATAATCGGGGCTCGCGTGGCGTGCCATCTTCCAAGAGGCCCTACTGCGGAGATTGAGATGTCGGAAAGGAAATTGGAGGGTTCCCTTCGGTGATTTGTAGAAGTAGGGACCTGGGTAGTGGCCAGTGACGATCTTCATGGCTTGGAGGCATGGTATGTCAATTTGTGGGAGCCCGCTAGCCTCTTTGAAACGATCGATCGGGAGAGCGAGGTGGTTGGCTAAGATTGTGGCCACGAATCCAATGGAGATCTTGCCTTTATCTTTCTTAGCAAGGGCGACCTCACGGATTTGTTTGCAAAGGAGATGGCCAAGGTGAGGTCGCACCGGAGTTGGCTCGATCATGCATTCGAGAAGGTAGAGTTCAGGCAGTGTTACCTTGGATGAACTCTCGCCTCTTGCGAAAATGGAGTTGGCGAGGATGACTTGCAAGAAGCGGATCTGGGGGTGGATGAGTCTGCTTGCCGGTCGAGTCGTATTCTGGTTGTCTTCTGTGATGCTATACCAGAACTCTCGGCAATCAGGAGAGTCGAAAGTGCCATTATCGGTGAGGTCGAAGATGGCACAGAAATCACTCATGGAGACAGTGTAAGGCACGCCAAGCATCTGGAAAGTGATAGAGTCCCTGTTGTATCTATAGGTTGCAAGGAACTCCCTCGTGAGAACCTTGTAAACCTTGACTCCTTTGATCAGGTTTAGAAATTGCCAGATGTGGATGTGGTTTGTGAGTTGTTCGGTTTGTGCAAGGAGGCCGAGTCGCTCGAGTGTATCTGTGTCCATTGACTTGTGATGGATGACCTCCTTTCTTATCATCTTCTCGTAGGCTTGTTGGAATTGTGTGTGTGTGAATCCGGGTTGGTATTCGGTTGGCCGGGCTTCCTCCATAGACTCGTCGGAGTCTTCCCCCTCAACATCGAAATCTTGAGGGTTGAACTCCTCTGGGTTATAGTCCGCATCCGAGACCGGTGTGTTTCTGACGGACTCCTGAGTGTTGGCGCGAGAGGACGAATGGTCGGAGGATTGCGGTTGTGAACTTGAGGACCGGGAGGACCGGCTAGAGGAGCTCTGAGGCGAATTGCTCTGGCCGGCACCTCCCAAGACTTTCTTGGCATTCCTTGTAACTGCCCCTAAAATATTTTTCATTTTTGGAGCCATTTGTTCAATCTAGATACCTCTGTTACGGACCGTATTGGGCAATACGGTCTGGTTACGGACTGATTGGTTGGTGAATTTAGCCAAGTACCGGACTGGTTACGTACCGTATTGGGCAATACGGACCGTATTAAAGGAAAATTCCTAAGTTTTAGACTGGTTCTGGTAAACGATTACGGACCGTATTGGTTCAATACGGGCCGTATTAAACTGGTAAAAATCAGGATTTTGACAGAAACCTAATTTTTTGTGGTTTTTGTGATTTTTGTAGAAATAAAACTTGATAATAAACTATTGTAACAGAGAAATTAAATTGAAACAAATGCAAAAACAAAATAAACTTTGAAATTGAAAAGGGGGTTTAGATAAACCGAAAATTGGAGAAGTTGATTCGAATAGCCGTCGGATACGGGCCCGGTACGGTCCGTATTAGGGTAGTGGTGCGGAGAAGGAAGCTTGCGGCGGCTTCAACGTCGAAGGAGGTGAGGGTGGTGGTGAAGATCGGCGGCAAGGAAGGAAAGCTTGATTTTCGGGCAAAGAAGGGAAGAGGGGAAGGAGAGGAGATAGAGGAAAAGGGAGTAAAGAGGAGGAGGAAGAGGGGTTTAGGAGTTAGAATGAAAATAGGGGTTAACGGTTATGAGACGTGATTCGCGCGGGATTTCAAACGTCTCTCTTAAAGGGTTCGCATCTCCCGAACTGGCTTTCATTACAGACCGTATCAGCCAATACGGTCCGTATTAGGCCTGTTAAGTTCAAACCCAATAACCGTTAAGTCTAACTCCTCTGAATACGGCCGTATCAGCCAATACGGTCCGTATTCACCACTTAATTCCTGCTTCTTACTCTATTTTTCCTCGTATCCATTGGCAAGATCTGTACCAGCCAATACAGGTCGCACCAGAGAGTATTTTCCGTCTTCCAAGATGCCGTTAAATCAAGCCTTTCCCTTGATATGATTACCTGATAATAGGAAAAAGGTGGGTATGAGTTGTTTCTTTATTTAAGTCCTAATTAAATTGAAAAATAAATAATTATGCGAAAATATAAAAGTGGCCTTGGGTTGCCTCCCAAGAAGCGCTTGTTTTAAGTCGTTAGCTTGACTTTGTGTTTTTGTTAGTTCCTTCCAGATATCCTCCCGTCAATGCAAGGGGGTTGCTTGTCGGGTGGCTTGCCTTCAGCATCTTCTATGGTTTCATTACTACCCTTCTCGAAGAAGTCGGTTGGTATTTGAGGTCCGGGGTCGAATGCCAGACTCACACCGAGTACTGCTTCGACCTCATCCAGTCTTTGAGAGATTGCATCGAGTTCTTCGCGTAGGTTTTTGATTAATGCAAGGGCTAGGAGAGAGTAATTCCAATTGTTCGCGATATTAGGGCTCTTGTTCAGACCATCGGTTTGTGTTGTCACGGAGGTAGGATGGACTTGACTGTTATCTTGTACAATAAACAGTCTTTCCACTTCTTCTTCGTGTGCTGTTTCTTCGATGTCTCCAAATTCATCCATTCGCAAATCATCATTGCCATCTTCATCCATTGTTTCCAAATTGTAGACAAGATTTATGTCAGGAGGTACTTTAACCTCATTTATGCTGAAGATCATTTTGTTCTCGCCAACATTGAGTGAGATTTTTCCATTCTTAACATCGATCATTGCCCCACATGTGGCGAGGAATGGCCTTCCAAGGATGATTGGAATATGCTCATCTTCTTCCATATCGATTACCACAAAATCTGCTGGTATCCAAAATTTACCGACTTTGATTGGAATATCACGCAACATTCCCTCAGGGTATCGAATTGATCGGTCAGCCAGTTGCAATGAGATCCGTGTTGGTGATAGGTCCCCACATTCCAGTCTATCAAATACTACCTTAGGCATTAGACTCACGCTTGCTCCCAGATCACATAAGGCTCTCTTAAAATCGGTTGTGCCAATGGTGCATGGTATTGAGAAACTTCTCGGATCTTTCAACTTCATCGGTAATTTGCTTTGCACGAGCGCACTGCATTCCAGATTGAGTGGAACTGTTGAGAGTTCTTGGAGTCTACTTCGATTTGAAAGAATCTCCTTCAGAAATTTAGCATACGAAGGTATGTTTTCAATTGCCTCAGTGAAGGGGATTGTGATTTGTGGTTGCTTGAGTGTCTCCTTGAATCTCGCGAGTTGCTGCTCCATCCTGTGCTTGGCAGGCCTTGGAGGGAATGGCAGAGGTGGCTTGTAGGGTGGTGGTGAAATGTATTCAGGTTCGGTTTGTCGCTCGTCTCCACCTACGGTGTCATTCTGCTCCTGAGTAAGGTCTGTCTGCAGTTCGAATACGGGCTGCTCCAGTGGTTGCGGCTCGTACTCTTCTGAATGCAATGGTTCTGCATGCATCTCAACGGAAGTTTGATCGGGCATGGGAGGTCCTTGATAAGCTGTACCGCTCCTTAGTGTAATGCTCTTGCAAGTCTCTCTCGGGTTTTCTTCCGGTTGGCCCGCAAAATTTGCCTTTTCCACGTGCGATACTTGAGAGTTCTCTTGCCATCTTAGAGACATTGTCTTCTAAGTCTTTGTTGCGGTTTGTTAAGGATTCGATCTTTTGTGCGATTTCGGCGTTAGCCTTCTCTTGCTTCTCTAGGAATCTCTCCATTAATGATGTGATGTCTGGTTGCTGTGGTTGATTGTATTGCCTTGGTTGGTAGTTCGGTTGAGGATTGTTGTATGTTGGCTGAAAATTGGATTGTGGTTGGTAGTTCTGTTGGGGTGCAGCAGGCCTTTGATTGTTTGCATATGAGAGATTTGGATGGTTTCGGTTGTTCGGATGGTATGTGTTGTAAGCGGGCTGAGGTCGAAAGCTGTTATCAATTGCGTTTGCTTGCTCCATTTCTTCCTCATGTTCCGTCACACTCATACACTCGGTCATCTCATGCGCTCCTCCGCAATAGCCACATGCTATTGCGGCATTGACTGCTGCTACCGTTCACTGCTTGGTTTGCTTGTTGAGTGCCATTTGCAGAGCATCAATCTTTGAGCTCAGCATGGAGATGTCATCTACTCGGTGCATGCCAGGTGTTGGCGCTGGTTTCTTTCGCTCAGGGATCCAGTAGTGTTGGTTGATTGCAATCTCTTCAATTAGGTTGTAAGCCTCGTCAGGTTCCTTGTTCATGATTGCTCCTCCTGCAGAAGCATCAATAGACAACCTATCGGTAGGGTTTAGACCATTATAAAAAGTTTGGACAATCAGCCATCTTTCTAGACCATGATGTGGACAACACCTTAATATATCCTTATATCTATCCCATGCCTCACACAATGTTTCACCATCCCTTTGTTCAAAATTAGTAATTGCATTTCTAAACCTTGAAGTTTTGGATGGTGGAAAATATTTTGCAATAAACACATTAAACAATTGGTCCCAAGTTTGAATGGAATTGGCCGGTAAGGAAAACAACCATGCTCTTGCTTTATCTTTTAATGAAAATTGAAATAGCCTTAGCCTGATTGCTTCATCAGTA
The DNA here is from genome assembly GCA_025461045.1 of Carex parvula. NCBI lineage: Eukaryota > Viridiplantae > Streptophyta > Magnoliopsida > Poales > Cyperaceae > Carex > Carex parvula. The sequence continues at coordinate 104,183 of JAJGRW010000590.1, forward strand.
ACTTCGTTGATCTTTATCGTCTCGCATATCCCTAGGAAAATTGACAAATGAAGATGTGGATCTTCATGTGGCAATCCTCCAAATTGCTGTTGCGAAACCATATTTATGAGAGCAGGTTTGATCTCAAAATTACGGTTTGTAACAGTTGGCGGGTTTATGCTAGAATTAGGATCATTCGCGCGCGGTATGCAATAGTCCCTTAGAAGTCTGGGTCTTGCTGCATCGTGAACTCCATTGTTAATCGGTGGGATATCCATGTTGATCGAATATGGGTCTTCTTCGCCTTCAGAATTACTGGATGAAGAACTATGGTTGGTTCTTATCGGTGATGTGGAAGCGAATTGTCCCCTCCTACTAGCAATCCTCTCGGATCTTCGTACGGATGATTCGGCCAGCGTGCAGTATCCTAACAAAGAAAAGAAAATCTGAAATTTAAACTAAAAAAAACGAAAATTAAAAAGAAAATAAAATAAAAACGAAAAAGAAAATAAAAGAAAAAATGAAAATAAAGAAAATAAAAAGAAATCTAGGCGTTTCTAATTAATTGGATTCAATGGTCAGAGCAAGGGCGTCTTTCGAGGCCTTGCACAATGAACCGTTATTCCCCGGCAACGGCGCCAAAAAGCTTGATCACTCAAAAGAGAGCAATGTTTCTTTTAATATTTATAAACTCGTAAATGCTATCGGTTCGGACTGCAAGCGCACAATCTTTATCGAGTAGTATATGCGAGGTCGATCCACAGGGAATATTGGTTCAATGCTTTGAGCGATCGAATCACAACCTTTCGAAAGGTTAGACGAAATCTGAAATTTGAGAGATGTTTGTTGATCAATGTAAATTAGGAAACAATTAAAAGTAATTAAAGTAAAGATAGAGATGAGAATTCCTAGGGTTTTGGCACACCATTGCTACTCAATCCGTCTTGACAATATATTCCTGTTGCGTCTGATTTCCTGTTATTGTTTTATGAAAGATAACTACAAAGGTCACTGCGATTTATGTTACGCCAGAATGACAGATCTTTCATCGAGACTCTACTCAGGACAATGCGATTTACCTTACGCAACTATCGGGTCTCTTATCTCCCAAATTACTACACAGATCACTGCGATTTACCTTACGCAAATGATGGAATTTGGTCATGCGTTTTGTTGTTCTGGTTTATGATTTCCCCGCGAAGGTTTTCTTCACATAAACCTAATAGATCTCAACGAGGCTAACTCATCCAAATAGTTTAAAGAGTTATTAAAGCACTGTCACTACCCTAATGAACTCAAACTAGATCATTGAAATTAGATGAAGAGATAATAAATCACAAAAGCATATTCGATACAACAACAAGAAACCATAATCAACAGAAATATATATATCAAAACATCAAGAGTAACAAGGTTTACTGCCTAGCCCTAAGAAAATGAACTTAGCCGCGGAACGGCATGGTTACAATCACTCCTCTCTTCTCTCTTTAATCAAATCTAACCCTAAGTACAAAGATGCCAATTCTATCTGCCCAGGGGCCTTATATAGGAGTGTAGGGACGTGTAGAGGTTGATTGGAGGCTAAGAAATCAATCTGGAAACAGCTGTCGGCAGTTATTTCCCAAGAGACGCCTTCGGATACGGACCGTATCAGGTAATACGGTCCGTAATGAGACCTTGGCGGTTATGGTTGCAACTTCCTGCGCCATCTTCTGAGTCTGTGCTATGTTTGGTCCGTATTAACCAATACGGGCCGTAACCAAAACTTAGTTGAAGGCATCGCTGATCCGATTGACCTGATTCTAGCTCCTTTTGATATGAAATTGTCCCAAAACCTGTTTTCTGCAATAAAACATAAAGAAGGGTGACAGTAGCCTTTTTCTCTAAATAATTAAACATAAGTGTGAGAAAATATGCAAAACCTAAGCCAAAACCCTACGTAAATCATCATCATTTTGACTCTGATCAACCAGTCCGAGCTAGCAACACCCACTGTGTCGGAAATGGAAGTATGGACTCAGTTTCACCGCATCTCTGTCCATGTTGTTACATCTGAAGGACTAATGCCATTGTCAGAGCAAGTTGGCAAGCCACTATCGAAAGTAGATGAGGCATACTCGTCAGGGACTAAGTATTGTAGAATCAAAATTCTAATTTCTCTCGAGTAACCACTCAAAGACACGGTGGCATGGCTTACACAGAGGAAGCCTTCATGCTCAAGACCGATATTAGCAAGGATTTCGATATGGTGGCATGGCCGTTTGTAAATAAGGTTTTACTAAGGATCAATGTTTCATCGAGCTTGATCCGAATTATTGAAAATTGCTAGGCTTTGAGTAGGGTTACAATACTTGTCAATGGTAGCGGGGACGGCTTCATAAAATCGACCTGGGGCCTCCGGCAAGGATGTCGCTTATCATCATACATCTTCATCCTAGCTATGGAATTCCTTTCAAAACAATTCCAATTACATCTTGAAAAGGAAACCATAAGAGAAATCAAGTTAGCAAGAACAACTCCAAGCTTAACCCATGTACTTTATGCGGATGATCTCATGGTAATGGGAAGGGCCACCATACGCGAAGCAAGGCAAATGATCTCGATTCTTGATGAGTTTGCCCTTGCATCAGGTCTACAGGTTAACCCGCTCAAGTCAACAATGTGGTTCAGCTGAAAGTGTGATGAGGACTGCAAGCAGCAACTTTTTTCAGTTTTTGGGGCAAAAAAAGCAGAGGTAAATGAAAAATACTTGGGGATAGTAGTGTCACAATCCACTTGATAGCATGATGTTACACATGAAATGCTAATGACCAAGCTTAATTGAAAGCTTGCGGACTGGAAGATTGGTATGTTATCTTTTGCAGGGCTGGTAGCATTGCTCAAATCAGTTCTGGCATCCATTCCAGTATACTACATGACGGTAGTCGCTCTACCTTCACATACGATATCGAAAATCAATCGGTTGTTTAGGAGGTTTGTGTGGGGAAAGTTAGGAGAAGATAAATACATTTCTTTTGTGGCAGGGGCAAAGTTATGAGAAGGTACGGACAAGGAAGGACTCGGTATAAGAGATACAATGTTTAACAATGTCCTTCTTTTGAAAGTGGTATGGCAACTAACTGCAAATGAGGATCGCATATAAGTTCAGGTATTTCGTGCTAAATACTTTCCAAGGGCTGATTTTTGGGACATTAAGAATACTCGTGATTCTAGTGTTCTGTGGAGAACGGTCCAAAATCTCAAGGATTTTTTCAAGGACCAAATTAGATGGAAGATCGGAGATGAAAGGCAAATTGAAGCTCTTAACCAACCATGGTTCGAGGGCTGGAGCCCACATACCATCAGAACCAATGAACAGAGGAACCTAAAGGTTGCGGATTTGTTTAACATGGAAACTGAGACATAGAACTCAGTAGACATTGAAAGCTTGTTTGGATCACTGGCACACCAAACTATAGTGACATCAACCAACAAGCCAAAACCACAACCTTTAATCCCTGACAAACTAATATGGATAGCTAGTAGCAGGGGTAAATACACAATAAAGGAAGGGTATGACAAACTGGTATAGCAGAGGAATCCGATAACATATACCTCTAATCAGCTTGAGGCATGGAGGAGAATTTGGAGTTGGAAAGGAATTATTCTGAGAGTAAACTTATTCCTTGGAAGGCAATATATGGGGGTGGCCACCTTAGCAGAATTGCACAGGAGGATCCGACCTAATAGCCCGACATACTCCAGATGAGGTCAAGAAAATGAATACTTAAACCACGTCTTTTCCTTTTGCGAGCTATCTAGAGCTACATGGTTTGCTTCATATTTTGCTTTAAGAATTGATGTGGTTGGATTTCACCAATGCTCTCATGGAATTGACAACAAGCATGGAAGAGGCTCAAATCATAAGGTTCTGTAACCTCATTTGGTGTATCTGAAAAGCAAGAAATGAAACTATATTTCAAGGAAAGAAACCCACTCCATACTCAATAATTAGGCAAGCAAGATAGATGGATCCTCCATTGGATGCCGGCTATACTGGCACAGGTACTAGAGGAGGTCAATCGATCACCCAACCACAGGTAATGCACATACCCGAGGATACGGAGGTAATTCTTATTGATACAACCTGGGACTACAATAAGAAGACGGGTTGGGGAGCAGTTCGATACAGCAAAGATGGGACCCTCTGTGATATGGGTTTTGGTTTTATGCATGCTAAGGATCCGCTACACACTGAGGCACTGGCCTTGCTACAAACCATAAATCTGTACCAGGCGGTCTATGACCAACAGCCAAAGAAGACCATAATCTTTTCGGACTGTAAAACACTTGTGAAGATTGTCAACAACAATGACACTAATGACTTGCCTTCCTGGCGAGCACAAGAAACGGTAATGGTTTGTGCAAATATAATTCACGTTATACATGAATCAATTACAATCCGACATACCAAGAGGAATGCAATGCAAGGGCCCCACCTGCTGGAGTATTGGGCAAGGAGAAAACAACTGAAGCATGGAGACGCGAGCATGGCAGAATTGGCAACCATCCCAACAATCGAACAAAGGATCAGCCCACACTTCTTCTCAATTGACAATGGATGAAGCAAGTTTGAGGGATACCACTACTGTAGGACAAGGCAGTAGAAGGAGTAAGGGGAGAAACTGGAAAGCAGCCTCATACCAGCATTTTTCAGCCGTCTTCGTAGATACTGGTAAGGTGAGAGAAGGAGCTGTCAGAAGTTACAAGAAAAGTTACACACGGACCTCTAATCTATTCAGTTTTCGTGAATTAGAAAAGGGCAGGACTCACTTGCGTTTTAAATAGGCTTTTAGATAAAGGGCTAGAATTTATTTGTTGTTTATGTTTTTCTTTTACCGCAATGTTTTTATTATTATTTTATGGCAGAAACTATAATACTAAGCTGTAGACCTTCTATTTTAATTAATGCAAAACCTACAGGTCTTTCCTAAAAAAAAAAGAATATTTCTGGTTAGATCCGGACCAACATTGGTCAATCCGGTCGGAGATGAAATGTACTAACTCTTTTAATATTTGTGTGGATTTTGATCAGATGGACTGGTTCTAAACAGAAATATTATGTTACCTTAGGTGATATGAATTCCCGTATGAAACATTGACGCACTGTTTGAAGTTAAATCTGATCTGTTTGCTACATATTAGCACAAATTTTAAAGGAACTTCTTGCATTATAGGCATGATCCGAATTGATCTGAATTTTGATTAGATGGTCTGGAGTTAAACTCAAACGGCGCGTTAATGCAAAAAATGCGGAATCGTGGAGTCTGTATCCATTTCTTCACTTGCTTTTCCTTCTTTCTTCAGCCATTTATGGCATTGTATTCATCTTCATTTCCTGGAGTCTGTATCCTCTGAAATATCTCAAAGTTTTAGTTTTAACTAGAACCGGACTAAAATTTTTCGATACCTATTCAAAATGCAGAGGCCAATATTATTATGCTTTGATCAACTCAAAGATTGAGATATCTCAGAGGATGTGAATTCCATTTGCTGTTGGTTTAATTCACGGAACTCCATGGAAGTTTTTGGTCTTCATGGATTTCTCATTTTTTTTTAAATCATGGGTTAGAGATCAAGCCACTCAACAAATTAACTTTCAAACTTCTATGTATATTATAGAAGATTTTTCTACTTTGTGGGTTTCGAACTCATGACCTTCTACATGAGAGTCATGTGCCTTTGCTACTAGACCAAAGACAAGTTCTTGAATTTCTCATGTTGAATTAAACAATCATTCAATTATTTTTTATTCCTTGTACTCTTTATTAAATCTAATATGTTTCTTAATGATTTATTTTCTTTCTTATTTATCAACAAATTAATGAGTCATTTATATCTATTATTGTCAATAAAACTCTCAATTTTATCTCTGTTACTTAAAAAAAACCGCTCCATCTGTAGCACCTAACACCTCTAGCTATTTATTTTAATTTGAAAATAAAAAAGACAGAGGTGCTTGTTATCCTTTTTAGTTGTTGTCACTTGCTGACGATAAAATAAAAAGACTTGTTAGTAACACTCTTCTATAAGGTTTCGGGTTGTTCAAAATCGCTCAAATTTGTGACTTACTCATAACTCACTCGCTAGTTGCTCGCTTTAACTCGTTTATTTACAACTCAAGTCAGTTCCAACTCGAATTGGCTAACTCGTTTAATAAATAAGCTGAATTTGAGCATACCCCAACTTGCTCATTGCAACTCAAGTTACTCAAAATTCGTCACAATAAATCTCATACCTTTCTAAGTAATTCCTAAGCTGCTGTTTGGATTGTTTGTTTTATTAGTTGTCTTGTTAATTATGTTTGAATTATTTGTGTTTATATAAACTCTTACTAAGACATTTGAATTGTTTGTGTTTATATAAACTCTTACTAGTATATAACTATAACTAAGAAAATGGACTGGTCAAATGAGTTATAAAAGAATTGTGAGCCAACTCGAGTTGGTAATGAGCTGAACTCGAGTCGGCTTTACAGCTCGTTATTACCATCCCAACTCGAGTTGACTCACTCATTAACTAAATGAGCTGAGCACGAGTTGAGGGTAACTCGCTCAAACTCAGCTCATTTATAGCCTAATAGGGTTGCTAGATGCAAGTCGATCCTCGACACATAGTGTCATTTGGTGGAGCTTGTTGACTAGATACAATTGACGGGCCAAGCCGATAGTGGTTGGACTCCCCGAAATTTTTAAATATACCTTCGGCCGAAAAAAAATAAACCAAAACCCACCAATTTTTGCACAATTTTATATTTATCAGGGCTGCAACGACAAATGACAACCCTATTGCTATATATAGGGGCTGCAGGATAAGAAATCACAATTTTACTAGTCGCATCAAATCCCTTCGAGCTCGGATAAGTTTTTTCTTCTTTTCTTGTTTCAATTTTTAATTTAGTAGTAGTTTAGATAGGTTTAGGATTTAGATTTAGGGTTTAGGATTTAGGTTACAGTTTATTGTTTAGGACTAAAATTTAGTTAAATTAGTATCAAAATTAACTAGATTAGTACCAAAATTAATTTAGACTAGTACCAAAATGTAATTAGATTTACTGTACCAAAATTAAATTAGACTAGTACCAAAACTAAATTAGATTTACTTTGTATTGATTAGTACCAAAATTAAATTAGATTAGTACTCAAATTTAATTAGATTAGTGTCAATATTAAATTAGATTTAAGGTACCATTTAAATCTCAATTTAACCAAAATTTGACCAGTACCAAAATTAAATTAGATTTCGATCAAATAAATCCCAAATGTACCGAAACTATTCAAATGTTACCATATTTAACCATAACTTTTACAATATTTGACCAAAATTGGTACCAATATTAATTTTAAAAATTACCAAATACATCATGACATCATCTAGTAGAGATTGAGGAGGTTCATGACGAGGAGGTTCAAGACGAGGATGTCCATGAGGAGGACGAGGACTTAGATAATGATGAGACGCCACTCTCCAGGCGAGTAGGGGGTTCAGGACAAGAAGGCAAGGAAATTATTTAGTCCAGATCCATAGGAGTTTGATTTATTGTTTGTTATGTGTTTTGTCAGAGATTGTGACTTATTTATTTTTATCTGACATTACATGTTTTTGTTTTATCTTGACAAACTCTGGTTATTTAGTTATTTATTTTGTTGGTTATTTATTTATTTTGTTAATTTGTTATTTATTTTTTTGTTGATTATATCATTATTTCACCATATACAAATGACATTTCAACGAACGATATTTTACAAATAAACGACAGACTTAGGATTTTAATCCGACAAACAAACAATATTTTACAAATAAACAACATATCTAATAAATAACATTTAAAACAAAATAGCAATTAAACATAATAACTAAAATATATTCAAAAACAAACAAACAAACAAACAAACAAACCAAATAAACATTTTGTTAAAAGAAAAAAAAAAGAGGGGCCGCAACGACAAATATCGACCCCCAAAAATAGAACTGTCATTTTTTATTGCGGTCTGAGTAAATATCGAATTCCACATAAACGATAATCTTTTGATTTATTTTTTTTTCTTTGCCGATGATATATTTTAAAATTTCGGTTGGGCTCCGCTAGTCCTGGAGGACTTCCATGAGATGTTCTCCATCATATTTTCACATTAAAACTATATAGTTTGAGGTATTAGGAGCCACAGATTTAGCAAAATAAATGAAAGAGAGATAAAAATGAGGATATTATTGACAATAATAAATTTAAATGACTTATTAATTATAAACAAAAATTAACAAATAAGAAAGAGAACAAAAAATTAAAGTGCATATTGTATAATATATTTTAAGATCTTGAAAATTAGATGGGTATACATCCAAACTTTTTATAGGATTTTAAAAAAAAACGAGGTTTGATGGGTATACACCCAATTTTGCTAATTTGAAAATTGCTTGATCATTTATGCACAGCCCCACAGTGTGACATGTTGAGAAAGATACAGAGAATCCGGAGCAGTAACAGTTACCATTAAAGCACTGGATAGAAACCAATTGACTAAATTCTAGGAAGGAACCGAGGACGGAGGACCGGGTTGGGAAAAAAACAGTATGAAAGTGACGACAGCAGCAGATCACGTGACCGACTCTCTCTCCTCTCTGCTCTCTAGTCGTCGTCGTGGAAAACAAATTCTCGGGGTTACCAAAAGCATCGCCGTTGGGATTCTCTGCAACCGATGTATCAACTTGATTTACTGTAAGTCTGTAATGAGTCGCAAAGGGTGGAAAATATTTTAACAGAGCTCTTTTAGATTTATACAGTGCACTTATTATAGAATCAAAACAGCGGTTCATATGCTTCTCGCGCTGCATGAACTCAAAACAGCTCTGTTATAATCTATACCCCGCAAAGAAATGTATTTTAGTATAATAGTATGAGCTTGAATTGACTCTTTGTACGAACTGTCTACTAGTACGTCGCCATAGCCACACAAGATTTCAGTTCCAAAGGCTTTTCTCAAGTTTATTAAATTACTTGTGAACTTAATTCTAAAATATATTAATTGGTCTTAAATGAAAAATCGGAATCGTTAAAACTTTTTTACAAAAAAAAAAAAAAAAACGTCAAACCGTCAAAACTAAAATGTTTATAAATTAAATTAATATATTTATAACTTAAAATATTTGGTCGCTTGACTTCATAAAAAATTAATTCTAAAATATAAGATTTTTGCACATAGACATATCACTTGTAAAGTAAAAGGGTTTCAATGGTTCAGATTCTTCATTAAAACCAATCCAATAAATTTTAGAGTTGAGTTCACAAATAAATTTGGTGAACTTAAAAGCACCCTAGTTCTACTCTGTTTTATTTACCTTGGCGTCTTATCCTTTTACACAGGAAAAGCATTTTCGGATTTAGCTTTTTTTTTTTTGGAGAAAATATTTATGGGATGAGTAAATGATGGAATGTTGTATGTTTGAAAATTGATTTATAATTTTTTTGATAAATATAAAATTGAAAATTTTAGGTTTATTTTTATTAAAAAGTTAGTTCGGATGGTGAAGCAAAGACAAAAAAACAATGGGTACAGATTAATTTATCTATCATGCAGAAACAAAGAAAAACTTTTGTAAAAGAGTGCCTTTTTTTTTCTTTTTTTCTTTTTTTGGTTACAGGTTCTTTTTTTTAACTTTGAAGATATAATAAAGGTAATGACAATTTTGAACTTTGGGAAACAGCGCGCTTTTTTGAAGAATAATCACTACTAATAATCACTACTAATAAATTATTTCCTTCTACTGTAAAGAAAATATAGCAATTCATGAACAAACAATGCACACCCTGTAGAGTGGAAAAAATGTGCCGGGCGGTGACTAACATATCGTGACTTTAGTCTTGTGCCGTGCCGTGCAGTGACCAAAATGTCAAGGGGTGGTCACGGCAAGCGAATAGTCATGCCACTTGAGTCACGCCGTGCCTAAACGTGCCGTGACCATATGTGACTCGCGTGACAATTTAATCATAATTTAGGTTAGTTTATTCAAGATTCACCATAAATCAATATATAATGGTCCTGATTACACGTGATCCGCGTGACTACGTGTCGTGCCCGTGCCAAAGTTTCAAAAGATGAGCACGACACGCGAAAGGTCACGGCACGGGACACACGAGTCATGACACGTAACTGACAAGCGTGATGTGTCGTTCCGTACCGTAACAATGCTGTTCCGTGACGGAGTCAGTTCCGCCGTGCCATTTTTCCCACTCTAACACCCTGTATCTACTAAAAAATGCACACCCTGTGTTTGCTCAAAAATTAATATATATAATTTTATACGTATATCATACAATTTTTTTTTTTTTTTTAAAAAGGCAACATATATCATACAATTAGATTTAGAGAATAGCTATCAGTTTTAAGTATGCTCTGAAATAATATTAATTAATTAAAGAACTAGCTATTGACAAAAGCGCATGTCTTCGAGATAATATATGCAGATTCAAATGGAAGAAATTATTTGTTGTAATAACAAGAGTACTGAAATTTGAAAAGCAAAGACATCGGTCTCTATTTAAAAAACATGAAATTAATTAAAAGCATTACTAAATACACAAATAATTTCACATTGAACTCAAATTCAATTACTAGATTTGCGTAATCTCCAAATTGCTCACGTAAAGTACGATTGTGATTTTATCAAAAAAGTATGATAGTGATTAACTTTTTCTTTCCAAAAAAATACTACTTTGGTTCAACTTTAAGTTGTACAACTTCGTTTCTTGTGCATCGCCATTTTTGCTCTACCTCTCGCTACTAAAAACCTTTTTAAGTGATGAAGAAAGCTTGACTTTTAAAAATCTGATACCTTATCACTTGCAAGTTGGATTCACAACTAAATTTGTTAGTTGGGATATGATGGAAGTCATATCAATTTTGATACGGACAAGCGGTTGGCATTTGTCATTCAATGCTCAAATATTTTAGAAGATATACCTAACAATTTGATCAATATCCAAACCGTTTTGTCGACCAAGTAAAAATTTATCAGTATGTCAACTAATCAGATAGTCTAAAACTTTGAATACTGTACAATCAGGGGCGGACCCAGAGTGTTCCAGGGGCCTCCTGAATTTTGAGCTTAGTGGAAATTTATCGGTTCCGAACGACTTTGTTCCCCCCTGAAATTTTTTTTGCCCTCCTCTAGACGTTTAATTTGTAATCGAGTTAAATTTAGGGTTAAAATTGAAATAAATCTGTTGAATTTTGATTGGTAATTAGAATTATAAGTCAGAGCATTAGAAATTACAAGTCAAAGCATTGAAAATTATAAGTTAAAGTATTGTTTTTTATCGAGTACCGAATTGGTTAATGGATTTAAATCCGATTTGATATTTTTTTGCCCCCTGACGAAAATCCTGAATCCGCCCCTGTGTACAATACATGTCATGTGTTTGAAAAGATGAGGAGATAAGGTCTCTTGAATTTTGAACTAATTAAATCGGTATTTTTTCTCATTTGCTATGTTTTCTTTTTTACATCATCATCATCATTATTATTATAATTATAATTAACTCGGCGGGTTCTGAATTTTACAAAATTGAGTGCCAAATTTTAGGCCACAATTTTTTTTCCTTGAAACTCGCCATAATTTTATTACTTTTTATGGGGCCTTTTGACTTCTTAGAGTTTTCACTTTAGAAATTAAAAAGTTAAATTATCGATAATAAGTTGGATTTTCTTTTTCAATAAAAAAATAAAATCAAACTAATGGTTCAGTCACACTAATAACCATAATTACTATTAGTTCGGTGCCATTGATTTTCAACTATACAACTAATTAATATAACTTATTGGAATCGAATCAATAGTTCGATCATAATACTTTTTAGATTTTTTTGTGGTCAATATACGCTGTAACTTCTGAAAACTACTTTGATCCAACCACTAATTCGGTCTCCGTAAATATCACAATAGGACTGAACTAATCTGGTTAAAAAACAATCTATCTTCTTTTCGATAATTAATTTGAATTTTCAAATTTCTAAAAATAAAAAAATTGCAAGACAAGTATTTTTTTTTCTGAAATAAGAAAACAAAGTTGGTTCGGTCCGTTTATTTGATTGAAAAAAAATATTCTATTTTAATTTTGATAATTTGTTTTTTTTTATTTTAAAATAAAAAATTGCATGACAAGTATTTACTGGGAAAAAGGAAAAAAAAAAAAAAAAATAGACTTGTGTTATGCATGAGTTGTGACTCAAGGAGCGACCTCATCGATCCTATTACATCTCAAGGTGCAAAAGTACAAGCAATTAAGAAGATGATCTAAGGCTCTGACTGTAAAAGTAGATCATACCAAAATATAAAAATATTCACCAATGAATATTGAATACTAAAGAAAACAAAAGATGGCGTTTATAAACAGAGTTTAGCCAGAGCCCAGAGCATCTTATCATTCCTCCTTTTTAAGTACCCCAGTTTCCCTCCCTCTTTTCTCTAGTCTCTATTCTACATAATCTCTCTCTTCTCTCTCTCTCTCTCTCTGTGACCCACCCCACCTATGAGAACAAGTGGCATGGGGTGCCGGTCCCATGCGGCCACGGCCGTGTGTGTACCAGGCGATGCTCGGTCCATGATCGTGCCTAGACGGCCCGACCGCAAACTCATAGACGATGCACGGGTCATAGACGTAAAGTATACGCGGCTCGGCGACAACAAGCACAGCCGTTTGGCACCCGTCAATTGCCGGAGAACAGCGGTCACTCTTCCAATGGTTACCAAGAAAGAGAGAAGCGCTGTACCGGCCATGCCGTCGAAACCTAAGAGCAAACCAAAACAAAAGATTAGTAGTGCAATAAACTCTACTGTTGTGGTCTCTCGTAGTAGTGCTTCCATCGACGCTACTGAGGCAGTAGCTTCGTCAAATGATCTCGTTTTTCAGGTAAGCTTAATTTGCATTGGTTCTATTTTTTTTTTTTTTTTTTGTATGGTTGTTTCATTATTTGTTGGTCAAGTTTTTAAGTTCATTTGTTGGATTCAGTTAGTGTCATGTGTAGTTTTCTTCATTAAATTGCAATGTACTGACAGCAGTGCTTATTCACGTATTATGAGTATATACATTTTTTAAGAGAGAAAAAGTTTTCATAATTGGTGATGATTGCTGGTCTGGTAATTATTACTACTGAAGAAACTTTTTGGCTACTCTGTTCAGTGGCTAGCCTATATGGTCAAACTTTTTCTCAATTGTAAAAAAAGGACACCTTTGTTTTTTGTATTTTTCTTATTTTATGTTTCCAACAAAATACTAGAATTCTAAGCTGCATCTGTAAATTAATTGTAGAACCAAAATTAATTACTGTAAAGTATATACAGTGCAGATGGAAACTTCAAAGAGATTTGGTAGGGGATAAGAAAAAAAAAGGACTAGATTTTTACATGAATTAGTGCTAACTAGCAGCAAAAAAGAACACAAAAGGAAATATAATAGTACAAGATAGATCTTACCTAGATATGTCATATTTTCCTAAGATATGAAATGGAATTACAATGGACCCCTTTCTGACAAATGTTTTGTTCTTCTCTCTTTATTATCATCTTTGCAATTGAGCCCTTCCACAAAATGGGCCTTTTTCTTTTGTCTTTTCCACAACAAACTGATCCTTTTTTACCAGTTTCCAGTTGTATGCTACCGTCTATTACAATAATCTTTTTACTATTTTTGTAAAATTTGATTTATATATAAATTTTCATGTAGGTGGTGGTCATGAAGGTTTCTATCCACTGCCAAGGCTGTGCTGGTAAAGTCAGAAAGCATCTCTCTAAAATGGAAGGTATCTCTTTTCGGAAAATTTGCTTATAATTAGTTTTGGTAAATAAAATTGATGGTCCCTTACAGTAACTTTGTTATCAATATATGAACCGTCTGATCAAAATTGGACCACTCGGATTGATATGTCAAATAATAAGTATGAGGTTAATTTGATTAATCCATCTGAGTGAGTCTATGGTACTATGCATATCAAGATTTCGTCAGTAATATGGATCAATATTTTCGTTTTCAAAATTCTATCGGTCGATCCGAACCATTCAACATTATTTTCATATGAATATGTACTTGCAGACCGAATTTTATATTTTTTAGAATTTTTTTACTAATTTTTAAGATAGGTAAAAAATCACTGCTTTTGGATGGTCTAGAATTTTCAAATCAAGTGATTTTCTACCTATCTTAAAAGATAGTAAAAAAAATTCTAAAAAATATAAAATTCGGTCTGCAAGTACACATTCATATGGGGATCGATCATGTTGAACAGTTTGGATCGACCATTAGAATTTTAAAAATAAAAATATTAATCTGTATTACGGACTGCATAGTACCATAGACTCGCTCAATCCATACAGTTGATTTCTGAATTTTCACTTAGATTTTATTTTGAGGGACAAAATAACCATGGTATTAGTTTACACTCACATATTAGTGCATTTTTCTGAATTTAAGACCCCCATGTATGGTATTAATTATTATTATTATTATTATATATTATTATAGTTGTCAATTAAATCTTGTAGTACGAGGTGAGAAAACCTATGTAATCATATATAGTTTACTAATTTCTGTACCGTGCTAATTATTAACATTTAACATTCTTCTGGCAAAATTGTGACCAGTACTGATGCAACTTAAGTTGTAAGGTTACATCAATCAATCTAGCACTGCGACCATTAATTAAATAACAGAAAATTAAAATCAGAGAAAAAGAAAAACAGTTCTGTGGCAATTCTTTGTTTAGATTTTATCCGGTACTAGTTTTGTCTCAACAATTAAAAGATAACAGTTTTTTCTTTGTTGCTTTTTGCAACAGGGGTGACATCATTTAGCATAGATCTGGAATCCAAGAAGGTAACAGTGATGGGACACGTGTCACCTGCTGGAGTACTGGAGAGCCTCTCTAAGGTGAAGAAGGCTGAGCTCTTACCTGCCTTGATAGAGAACTAGTCAACTAGGTTTCAGTTCACCATTGGTGCATGTGTGTAAAACAAATGCTAGCTCAGACTTTTTTTTTTGTTCTTCTAGTTCAAATTTGGCTTCAAACAAATTTCAATTTCATTGTCCGTTTTAAATTTTCACTAGAGGAGAGAGAGAGAGAGAGAGAGAGAGAGGGAGTTAGAGAGGGGACATGAAAGAGATTTTATGTACGTATCTGAGACTGTTGCAGAGCTATATAGATAATAATAGTATATGTGTTTCTTGTGCCTTTTGCTGGTAAATTTGGCATCCCATGTGATTAGCAGCTGCAGCTTATACTGTAGCGCTGTAGGTTGTAACCTTTTGCATGGATTCTATTCCTTTGTACCTTGAACTTGTACAAAATTAATTACCTTTCAAAAATAAAATAAAAACTTTACAAATATCAACAGGGGCGGACCCAGAGTATTCCAGGGCGGCGCCGCCCCCCCTGAATTTTGAGTTTTAGTAGAAATTTATCGGTTCTGACCGACTTTGCCCTCCTCTGAAATTTTTTTTGCCCCCCTCTGGACATTTAATTTGTAATTCGAGTTAAATTTAGGGTCAAAATTGAAATAAATCTGTTGAATTTTGATTGGTAATTAAAATTATAAGTTAGAGCATCAAAAATTACAAGTCAAAGCATTGGAAAGTATAAGTTAAAGCATTGTTTTTTGTCGAGTACCCAATTGGTTAATGGATTTAAACCCGATTCGATATTTTTTTGCCCCCCTGACGAAAATTCTGAATGCGCCCCTGAACATCAATTCCCAATTAAAACTAGATATGACATGCAAGTATGTTTTAATTTAGGGATTGATCAAATGCAACTTCATTTGATTTCTTTTTAATATTAAGCTTCTAGACCTTAATTAATGTCATTATGAGTTTAGGTGGAATTAATAAGGTCAATTGACTTGCGCTTTTATTTAAAAGTTGATAATTTTTATAGAATTTTTTATTGTTATTACAAATTTGCTGGATATACCAGTTTAATTAACCTTCATATTATGTGCTGAAAATCTATACATCAATCTCATATATACTTATAAAATAGCAAGTACTATAAAATTAACAATTATAATGACCCCATTGAAAATAGCATATATATATGAGGGATGCTTCTGTGCATACAAGGACCTATTTGTAAAATGAGCATATTTTCATTTTCAAAGTTCAAACAGTCGATCTGACCGTTCAACATTTTCTCCATATTACAATGTACTTGGAGGTAAAATTTTATATTTTTTTAAATTTTTTTACTATTTATTAAGATAGGTACAAAATTCAATGGTATGAATTTGACTAGTTTTGTAAAATACTTAATAAATAGTAAAAAAATCAAAAAAATGTAAAATTTTACCTCCAAGTACATTGTAATATGGAGAAAATGTTGAACGGTCAGATCGACTGTTTGAACTTTGAAAATGAAAATATGCTCATTTTACAAATAGGTCCTTGTATGCACAAAAGCATTTGCCTATATATATATAGTGAATCTTATGAAAACTAAAATTTCTAGGTAATGATATTAAGTTATAATGCTTGGTACTTCTAAATCGAAGTCTAGTACCAACACATGTGGCTCAAATTATAATACAATACCCGAAATTATGTGACAATTATAATTCATAACTAATTATTATTGACAAATAACAATGCACTCAACTTATCCTCTTGAGTAAAAAGGTTGAGAGCAAACTACAATTAATGCTACAACAAACCAAAATCTAATTATAATACAAAACATAATCTTTGAATATATATCTGAATAAAATAAAAATTGAATACCAATTGAAATAAAATTAACTTATTGAAATAGTCGGTCGAGATAAAATAAAACCGATGGAGACAAGAGTTTGGCATGTAATGGCAATTTGCTGCATGATTTAATTAGCTTATTTTTTTTTTGTCTTGATATTTAACTTGTTCTATGAGATTATATCATTGGCACAATAACAACACTGATTTTTCTATTGTTTAAGAACAAAATGCCATGCAAAATGTATTTCTCTCTCTCTCTCTCTGGGACCATGTAATTACTCTCAAATTACTGGTAGATAGAAACAGTATATATATACTCTTAATAAAAAGGCAATATTTTATCCTCCAATTTGATTTAAAATTTTGTGATAGTTGAGGAGATGAAATTGAAGAGGTAATTAGCAAAAGGGCAAGAAAATGATTATATTTGCCCCTAATAAAATAACAGCCTTCCAATCATTTGCTCTATTATTATTCTTTAGGTCAAATGTCTCTGTATTTGGTAAATAATCAGAGGTGACATAATTCTTCTTTTCTGGTATACTGTATCTTTTTTTTTAGAGGTAACCGTTGAATATCTAGCTTCATGGGGATATAAAATTTGAACTTTTAAAGTATAAATCTTACTTGAAAGGAAAATCATAATCACCTAACGAAAAGAGAATCTCTTGATTAATATATATATATATATATATATTGAGGGATGCTTCTGTGCATACAAGGACCTATTTGTAAAATGAGCATATTTTCATTTTCAAAGTTCAAACAGTCGATCCGACCGTTCAACATTTTCTCCATATTACAATGTACTTGGAGGTAAAATTTTACATTTTTTTGATTTTTTTACTATTTATTAAGTATTTTACAAAACTAGTCAAATTCATACCATTGAATTTTGTACCTATCTTAATAAATAGTAAAAAAATTTAAAAAAATATAAAATTTTACCTCCAAGTACATTGTAATATGGAGAAAATGTTGAACGGTCGGATCGACTGTTTGAAATTTGAAACTGAAAATATGCTCATTTTACAAATAGGTCCTTGTATGCACAGAAGCATTTGCCATATTATATATACTCGTTTGGAAGCCTTCGTCATATAATTAACAAATTAATAAAATATTGTTGCTTGGAAATGGACATATGCTCTGCTCTACTTGTCTTATAGAAGAAACCAACCGTTGGAAGGATATCGTGCTTTCTTTCCTGTGAGTCTGTGACGCATTCTTACAAATTCAAATTGCACCTTTTGGAATTCTTTAATCAAGGGATTAACAAATCAGGAGATGCAATGCAAAGCGGTCCCAGTTGTTTTTAAAAAAGTCGAGACAGAGAAAGAAAGAGAGAGAGATGAGAAGAGAGAGCACTGGATCTGGTCTGATCAGGCCATGCTGGATCAACTAAAACCTGACAGCGAATACTGCGATCTGCTATGCCCATTACCTGAAATCCTCCACCAGCAGCACCAGCACCAGCACCAGTTTTATGGGCTTGAACTTGAATCCACTGTGACCGTACGATTCGTACCACAAGGCGTGATTTAACCACTCACATATTATATTTCATCATATTATTTTCTCTGTATCTTTTTTAAACTTGGCAGTGGATGATTTTTTCTTTTAGAAATAAAAAATTTAATTCTTTGGAAAAGAGAATGATTGTTTTTTTCTTCAAAATAGATTGGACAGGTTTCTGGCACCGTAACTTTGGTGCGGTTCCAGCATTTTTCAGACATTAAACTTAATCTTGACTATAAATTTATCCGAAAACTGTTAGAACAACATTCTGGTCGGGTTCGAATCCCCTGAAGTAACTCAATTTTTGGGTTTTGGATCGGGACCGTACGATTTGAATCCGTCGCTCAGGATTTCCTCGGGATTCGAAACTGTCGCTCAAGATGTGTGCGCTTCACTTCAGAATGGATTGTCGCGGATTTGAATCGGACGGTTCCGACCTAAAACCTCAAAAATTGAGTTACTTCACTGGATCTGAATTTGTCATGATCTGGGTGGAACTGCAACATATATTGGTGTAGTTCCATCTAAAAAACAATCAATCCATTTTTCAAAGATTTGAATTTTAATTTCTTAAAAAAATATCTCTTTCTTATTTTTAGGATTTTTTTATATAGTTTTATTTTATTTTTATTGAATCATTATCCATGGGCTTATGAGATCCATATACTCTGTTTCTGTTTTTGTGTTTGCTTCTTTTTTGGAAGTTTTCATGCATGATTTATTTTTTCTGATGTTTCTTTGTTCCACCAAAATTTCTGGATTGCTTGTTTGTTGCATCTACTTGCAAATTATTTAATTATAGTCGAAGAAAAAACAAAATTGTATATGTCCCAAATAAGAGTAGAACTAGGGTGCTCTCGAGTTCACCAAGCCTTGGTGAACTCAAGTCCAAAACTCATCGGATCGGCTTCAAACGACGAATCCGACTGTTGAAATTTTGAAATTAATTTTGCATAGAGTCAAGTGGTCAAAATTAGAAGGTTAATAAATTAATTTTAATGCATTCATTTTTTGATGTTTTTTGACCACTTGACTCTATGCAAAATTAATTTCAAAATTTAAATTTTTTGCATGTAGACGCATCACTCGTAAGGTAGACGGGTTTCAACGGTCGGATTCGTCGTTTGAAGCCGATCTGATGAGTTTTGGACTTGAGTTCACCAAGGACTTGGTGAACTCGAGAGCACCCTAGTTCTACTCCACAAATAATGTGGCGTGCATTTATAATATTATAAAGAAACTAATACTGCACATACTAATTAAGAAGTTAATATGTCTATCTTAAAACATAAAAGAAAATTATGTTATAGAAACACAATAAATTAAAATTATACAAAAACATGTTATTGTGAAGTCCATATCTCTCTCGTTTTAGGGGGTAAATTTTTTCAAAAAATTTGTATATAATTACAGTGTATTAAATGTTGATTAAGAAAATACCTATGAATAATGTCTTTTAGTGATATTAAAGATTTTTTTTATGATGTTCTTATTATATTATTATCTGTGTTAGATGAAAAGTGCATATGACAAGGCATTTTGAACTCTTTATAATTAGTAATGGAGTGCCTAAAGAAAATTTATCATACAAATTACAAACTATAAGCCAAAGTTAAGATAGCAACATACCAACAAGAAACTTATTTATAAAATTTGTAGCCTAAGAATATTAATTCTAATTGAATTTTGTCGAAAACTCTAGAAGATTTTAAGCAAAAAATTTCATTATATTTGTAATTTTCATAAAATATTTTCTACAAAAATAAATAAACAAATTAAATGTTCACCATTTCAAATTAATATCAAGAAATAAAAAAATTAAACAATAAATGGTTAGAGAAAACAATCTAGCATGCTAATAAAAAGGTAATATATAGAGGATCCAAGCTAAAATGAATTCACTGTATGACTTCTTTACAAGGATCCGACTCTGCTGTTTTTTTCTAAGAAAAACAGGGTTCTGCTTTTCAGATCCAACTATTCCAAATCGTTGAGATTGTGTATGAAAAAATTTCTTTATCGAGGTACGCGAATAGAAAATTTTAAATGGTTAGAATCTGAAAAATAGAACCCTACTTTCTTTAGAGAAAAGCAGCAGAGCCGGATCCTCTTTGCCGACGCTCCTTTGCTAATGCCATGTGTAGCTTTTTCATACAAGGTGCTTGCTCTTTCATGGATATGCTGGGTAAATTGTTCACAACCTCATTTACAGCCCAGCATAATCTGAAAATATCAACTTTGCCCCTGACATAATGACTACTTCTTTTCTTATGAATAGTGATTAATTATTTGAATGGGTAAAATATTTAATTTTGTAAAGTATCTTTTGTCAACATTAATTCTTGGTTATGTTGACCAAAGATATATTTCTGATTCCTGTTACATTTACAGAGATGAAATTTATATTTTTATTCCTTTACTCTACCTTGAAGGGTTCAAATGCATTCGAATTTATTATGGCTTCATTTTTAAACTACAATAACTTAAATTTTAAAAATTAAATATCAAAATAAAACAATTCCAAAAAAATATTTATACCATCTTAAAAAAATTAAATCAAATAACCATGATTTGGTCAGAATTCCATTATTAACATGACTGCAGTTTCAAACTGGGGATAAATTTTTTTTTGGTTTTCAGTAATAAATTTCAGCTACCATCTGTTTGCCGTCTTAAATTTGCCTAGATTTTGGTTTAATATTGCCATAACTATCTGGGGGACCGTAAAACTTGATATTTTTTTACATATTATGCTGCATGACGTCTAAAAGTATTAATATCAAGTCTTGCATGTATTTATACATATGCATTGAAGTATTTATATGTATATATATTGTACAAAGTTTAATCTTAATGCGTTCGATCATATCAAGTTACACATCAAGTATTAATATCTTATTTTGCAAGTATTTATACCCATGCACTGAAATATTTATTAATCAAAGCAACAGTTTTAATAAAAAAAACAAATTAAAGCTGTGGTGACAAAAAAAAAAAGCATTTTATCCATAGTTTCAAATTGCGGACACTCAATTTATGTCTGTAGTTTAAAACTGCAGCCGGTTTAAACATAGAATTCTGACCAAATTGTGGTTATTTGTTTTTTTTTTTTAATGTTAAGAATAAAAATTCCGGAAAACAATTAAATATGATGAACAATTATTTTTCCTATTCACGCGTAATAGACCATGAAATTTTAATTTTGTTTTAATTAGTATCAAAAACTTGTAAAAATACACCAATGTAGATAAATAAACGTTATTTTTTCAACTTAATGATTCACATAAAACCAAATCTAAAATTGATAATTTTTTTGTGCATGTAGAAAATATTATAGATCACATCTAACAACATTTTATTTTAGATATATAAATTTTAAATTTTTTGTTATTAAAAACATTAAAAATGAAGAAGTGATGGAGGGAGAAAAAAAAATATAACCATTTGAATCCTCTTCTATTTATCTCACTTCCGAAAGTTGTTCTCTTGTTTTCCTGGAATCACGTTGTGGCAATGTGGTTTAGTTGACCCTGGCCCACTAATTTGACAAACATGCTTGCTTGTAAGCAAAAAATATTGGACAAATATGCTTGTGGCCCATTATTCTCTTCCTAGCTATCTTTAATTTATACTGATTGTGTTCCTGTATTTTATCTTATCCAACTCTCAAACATGATTCTTTGAGAATTATTGATACGATTTAAACTAACTAAGAGAGTTTGATGAATCTATTGAATTGGTTCTTAAGCTCACCAAGCACACCAAGTTCCTTTATGAGCTTAATTCAAAAATCTATTGAATTGGCTTCAAACGATGCATTTAAACTGTTGAAATCGATCTACTTCACGAGTGATGCGTTTACATATCAAATTTATAAATTTTCGAACTAATTTAGTATAAAGTCGAGCGGTTAAAAAAAGATGGTTTACAAGTTAATTTTAATGTATTCATTTTTCATTATTTTTTGACCGTTTGACTTTATATTAAATTAGTTTGAAAATTTATAAATTTGACATGTAAACTCATCCCTCTTGAAGTAAATCGGTTTCAACAGTTTGGATGCGTCGCTTGAAGCCAATCCTATGAAAAGTTTAATTAATATTTTTATTTAAGTGCCGGAATTTCCATACCTACATGTAATTATTGCAGTAAATCACTGCTCTGTCAATTAATATACTGATAATTCTAATTCCCTGATCAAACTAATAAAGATGATCAGTGTATACTGTATACGTCACTTTTTCTATTTGCATGCCTCTGTAAATCTCTGGATCTGTGCTGGTAAAATAGAAGACAAAACAGGTACACATAAATGTGTAGTATGTAGCGCGCCGAGCTATGAAACCATGCACCAAACAGGGACTGCCCTGACTGCCTGTACATCCATTGCATGCATGCATGCATGCATCCATGTTTCATGAAGCTTTGCTGATCGAGGTCAATATTACAACAAGTCAACTGTTTGTTTGTTTGTTTGTAACTGAGTTGTCTTTATGTAGTGTGCGAATAAACTGATTCGATCTCTCTTATCTGGCTATTCCGGAAGCATGGTCTATCAAAAAGGAAAGTAAATACAACAAAGTTGCAGGATATGCTTTGTTCTCGGATCTGGCCCCTAAAAGGTAATATAATTAAAGGAAGCGTATATACATAACTAAAAATGCCATATGTATCTTGAAAGGTTACAGAGTGAGTCTATGGTACTATGCATATCACCAATTGGTTCGTAATACGGATCAATATTTTTGCTTTCAAAATTCTAACTGTCTATCCGAACAGTTCAATATGGTCCCTATATGAATATGTACTTGTAGATCAAATTTTATATTTTTCAAAATTTTTTTACTATTTTTTAAGATAGGTAGAAAATCACTTGATCTGACAATTCTGGACCATCCAAAAACAGTGATTTTCTACCTATCTATAGAAATAGTAAAAAAATTCTAAAAAATATAAAATCAGGTCTGCAAGTACATATTCATATGAAAATTATGTTGAACAGTTCGGATTGACTATTAGAATTTTGGAAACGAAAATATTAATCTGTATCACGGACCAAATCGTGCTATGCATAGTACCATAGACTCACTCAAGGTTACAAGTGAATGAGCCTAATAATTTAGAGAATTTATTATACTGTATTTATGAATTTCACTGATTACTGTACTTGAACTAATTAATTAAATGAAAATTTAATAAAAATAGGGAGGCTGGCTTGAAGCTTTTAAAGCAATTCTCCTGGTATTACATAGAATCTCAATATATTTTTATATTTGTTCGGTAATCGGTACAGTATAAATGTGGTGAAAATTAATATTAAAATTGAAGTTGTAGAACACTAGACCGAATGTACGCTGCAGTCTGGACCAAATAATTAAATGCTCTCTCTGCTACTTACTATTTGCTTTATTTAAAAAAAAGCTTCACACATCCACTGTTTTAAATACTGTGTAATGCGTACATGATTATAGGTTTAGTTGCACCACTTCTTTCTCACACCATGTGGACATGGATGCCTTTTTTTATTCTTTTTTTTTACTGTTTGTTTTTGTGTTCTGGTAAAATAGTATTAATGCGCCATGGGAATATACAGAGTGTTGTTGTGCAGTGAGATTAATGTGTGTAGGGCGGCACAAAACAATTCGTATTTCGTAATTCGATTCAAGTTTGATTCGAAAAAGTTCGTAAAAAGTTCGATTCGAAATAGAGTTCGTTTGAAATTAATTCAAACCAAATTCAAACTGAACCTAATTCGTTCGAAATAGGTTCGCAAATCAAACTTAGTTCGAAATTAACTCAAACGTTAACCATTAATTTCCGTTGATAATGAACTTTAATGTTTTATTTAGGATAATATTTGGGTTTGTAATAATTCTAAGACTTTAGTGATTGTTTTGTACTTCTATTGATATTTAAATTGTACTTTGAATAATTTGGATATTTGAAAACTTTGGATTCTGTGATTGTATTGAAGTTTGATTGATTGTACTAAACTTTGGTGTTTGATATAAATTTTGGTATTTGTAATGAACTTTGATATAAACTTTGTTGTACTGTGTAATTAGAATGCTGAGTTTTTATTGAAATGTTGTAATTTCGAACTATGGCCCACCCATAAGTCATTACTCGTAAGTCGTAACAAAGTTCGTAAAAGTTCGAAATTGAGTTCGTAAAAAATTCGACTCGAAATTGAGTTCGTTCGAAATTAATTCATACCAAACTTAGTTCGAAATTAATTCAAACCAAATTCAACCTGGAAGTAAGTTCGATTCGGTTCGGTTCGGTTCGTTTGCAGCCCCTAAATGTGTGTAATTTCATTGCATTAAATTGATGGGATTTTCCAATCTGTAGTCAGAGCCGGAAAGGTTGAAACCCCCAATAAAATAAAAAATAATAATAGAGAACAAAGGCCCAATTTATCTTCAGTGGTCTTCCCAAGAAAGCACTGTTTGACATTTAATAGGTAGAAAGAATCGTGATTTGATAAAACTGGACACTTTTATGGGCTTCGTTTTTCTCACAGAACACAATAAATAGCAAGATTTTAATATGCTTCACAACTCACACCTTAACTCAAAACAGCCTATTGGGCCTATTTTGCTCAAATCAGGCCCATCTTACATTGCAGGCTTTCCTATTACATAAAATAAAATCTAACAGATTGATTCTAATTGATTGGATATTAATGTGATAGATATTGTAATTTTGGATTGCCTAAATGGTAAGTATTCTATGGTGCTACTAAATGTCTCCCAACAACACGCCTTTTCTTCTATATTATTGTTTTTACGGTCCAAAATCTTCGAAATATTTTTTTTTTGTATCTATTTAAAAATAAAAAAATTGGTATCTAAATACATTTTAATAACTTTAACGGAAATAAAAATTTGATGTATAATCTCTCGTCTGTGAAATTCTTTCACGAGTCAGACTGAATTCCCACCAGCGCGTAAAACCCAAACGAATGGCTCTTGCTCTTATCCGCCTCCTCCCATGGCGACAACCAAAACCCCATCACTTCTTTCTAAACCCTACCGAAGCCCCCTTTCTCTCTCACCTCCGCCAGTGCCAAATATTTGCCACTTCACCTAGAACCCTAGTTCTTACCCAAGATGAGCGAACTACGGGCTCTTTCTCGGGAAAACGAGAAGTGGGGTCGGGCACCATAGCAGCTGTCGTAACCCCGCTAGGAGGGGGTCCTGCTGCGGTCGGGATTGTACGACTGTCTGGCCCCACTGCCATCGCAGTTGCGGGTCAGGTGTTTCGACCCGTTAAGAAGTCGAAAGAGGAGGGTGGAACTGTTGCTTGGAGGCCAAGAAGCCATTTTGTCGAGTATGGCTATGTACTGGACAAAGATGGCAATGTTATAGATGAGGTAACTAGTACTTGTTATTCAATTGGGTTGTTTCTTTTAGATATTTTTGCCTTTTGTTTTTGCTTTTCTTTTATCAGTTCAGTTAGTTTGAATTTTGGTACACATAAAACTAGCTAAAGGTATGCAACTTTTAAAAATCTAGATCCACAAGTTTTATAGCCAATCCCCAGAGTCTGTTCAGGTTAAAGCTGCTTATTTATTAAAGAAGTCGTTATAATGAGGCATGTATTTAGTTTGTTTGAAGAAATTAAATTAGCTTGCATAGCTGTTAATAACTCGGCTTTTAACCAACAACCCCCAAACACGAAGGAGGAAAAAAGAAGAAGAGAATTATAGAAGTACAGTTCCCAATGCAAACTAGAACATGCATTTTCTTAGAATGACTTTTTTCAAAAGAGTTATTAAGGAGATAATGCGGGGCTACAAAGGTGTGATAAATTTGTGGGACCAATGATCAATTGGACCATGAAATAAGGATTTCATGATTTAGGCCTAAGTTATCCACCAAACGGGCATTAAATAGGCTTGCCTAACTAGGCATAGGTGAAGTTAGGTTGGCCTAAACTAAAGCACCTACCTAGGTGTCTTTATTTTGTGTTGCAGCCTGAATTCATTGTCAGTGACTCTTTGCAACTTTTACTCAACTAAACATGAATAATTTAGGCTGGCCTAAATGGGAATAACCAACTTGGGCCTCCTTAACTTTAGTCCTCAACCAAACATAATTCCTTCTGAAAATTTTGATGTAGGTCCTGGCATTGCCAATGTTGGCACCAAGATCTTACACCAGAGAAGATGTTGTCGAGCTCCAATGTCACGGGAATGACATATGCTTACACCGTGTGTTGAGAGCTTGCTTAGAGGCAGGGGCAACACTCGCTGAGCCTGGTTAGTCAACCATTTTTAATTTGGTAGAAAACAATTACTGATGATTATGAGTTTTCTTGGTCTTATGGTAGACTTAACATCTTTGCAGGAGAATTTACTCTACGTGCTTTTCTCAATGGGAGACTGGATCTTTCTCAAGCTGAGAGCATTAGTAGATTGATTTCTGCCAAGTCAGCTGCTGCAGCTGACTCAGCCTTAGCTGGCATGCAGGTAGGTCTTACATTCTTGACCCGACGAAAGAGTTTACCCGGTGAAAAATAATACTGGTTTAAATGGTACAGTGCAGGCCAGAACAAAGACAATTTATATTCCCTTGGTTTCTTTTTTCATATAAGAATGCTATGCTTGCCTAACCAGATTTTAGTGGCTCTGAAGCTGAACTTTTGTTACAATGAAGCATTGACTAGTTAACCCGGTAATTTTTATTAAGAAATTATTAATAAGAGCAAAGTTCAGCGTGTTATCCAAACTTATAATATAATTGACTATTTGACTACTAGCCTGGCATATAAATTAAATGAGTCAGGTAATATTTCATTTTTAAAATTATGTCTTTGACCTGACCAGGCCCATTGCTGCCCAGGGATGTAAAAAAGTCACGCCGTGACCGAATACGTCATGGCACGGCACGTGTGCTGGTCATGTGTTGTGACTCACGTGCCAGTGCCGTGACCATTCATGCAGCATGACCATCCTCGGAAATTGGCACGGCACGCTAACTGGTCTGGTCACGGCACGGCACGCGAACTGGTCTGGTTACGACACGGCACGTGGTCACGGCAGTCACGTATGATCAGGACCATTAGATCTTGATCTAATGGTGAATTCTGAATAAACTAACTTAAATTACGAAAATAAATAGTTAAACGCGACCAGTTGCTTTTGGACACGGCATGACTAACGTGCCGTGACCATTTACGTGTCGTGACCGTCCATCCCAATTTGGTCACGTACTTGTTCATGTCATGGCACGGCATGTGAGCCAAGTAATGGCGTGACTAGTCACAGCAGGTCACACACTTACATCCCTAATTGCCACCCCTGCATGCGGGCATCCTGAATTTCAGTCCTTAGCCATTTAGTTATTTTCCCGTTTCTTCTGATAAAATGGGTTTTATTCTTTCGTACTCCTATACAGGGTGGCTTTTCTTTACTGGTAAAATCGCTAAGAATGCAATGCATCGAGCTGCTTACTGAAATAGAAGCTCGTCTGGATTTTGAAGATGAGTTGCCACCCTTGAATTTGCCATCTCTGATAGAGAGAATTAGTGTTATGCAACGTGACGTGCAGGATGCTCTTGACACTGCTAATTACGATAAACTATTGCAGTCTGGCATACAGGTATTATTATTCAAAATTGCAAATTTACTTGTAATTTAAATCTCAGTTTGTTGCATGTTTTGTGAAGAAGCTGCTTGTCTTTCTGTCAGATAGCTATCATCGGCCGGCCGAATGTTGGGAAGTCAAGCTTGCTGAATGCTTGGAGCAAAGTATGTCATTGAAAAATTTATTTGAACATATTGTCTATATTCATATCCCTTTTTTCTATTAAAATTCAAATGTAGCCATGGAAATATCATTTATATCCCCACTAATTGGAATGCATAAACCTAAATATCAGAAATAGGAAATGAGAAATATCCTCTGCTTCTGGACCAACATTTGTTGCAAAATTTGACCACTGCCCCTCTTTAATCACCTAAAATTATTACACAAACGGAGAGGAAGAGAGGAGTAACATGAGCATTTTACTATTTTTTAAAAATAATGGCTAGAAGTTTGGTGCTATTCACTGTGTTTGAGGGGTCATATTGTTAAATTTAATTTTGCTAAGGTCTAAGGTATACAGAAGATGTTTTTCATTTTCTGTAGAGGCACACATGACTTTTGTAACTAAGCCTTTGCTTATTGTTCTTGATCTCTTTGTAATTTCCTAGTTTATAGGCAGCTGTGATGTATGATGTGCTATTTAATTCTGAATGTTTTTGTAATAGCGTGCAGAGTGAGAGGGCGATTGTTACTGAAATTGCGGGAACCACGAGGGATGTAGTTGAAGCCAATATATCAATACATGGTCTCCCTGCCACACTGCTTGACACTGCTGGAATCAGAGAAACAGATGATATTGTAGAAAAAATTGGTGAGCTTTTCACCTAGTCAAGTGGTAGTATATTTATGTTAATCATTGATTGCTAGACAGAGTTCTGGTATAGTTTTTGTTGATTGCTTTACTGGTATAGAGCGGCATTGATCTTGTTTTGGTTTCATCGCATTGATGAATTTTTATTGAGGCCTCAAGTCAATAATACTTTCTCACTTGAGGATTATATTAATACAATGTTGACAATAAATTAGATTACTTTCTTGCATAATTTTGTGACCGAGGCTTACTGATTCTTCACTGGTTCTAGTTACAAATTTCATGGTAATAACAGTGTTGCAAATTTTAAACTTTTTCTCTAAATTTTGTTACTCAAAACAGGTGTAAAAAGGTCAGAAGCTGCTGCGCTGGCAGCAGATGTCATCATCATGGCAATAAGTGCCATTGATGGATGGAGCGAAGAGGATGCAAAGCTAATTGAACATATTATGACGAGTCAGGTATTTCAAAGTCGTCTTAATTTTGTACTCATTCTTGAGAAGTTTCTACTATCTAAATTCATTTTAAAATACCAGAAATCAGCCCATCAAGCAATGACAACTCCTACGATACTAGTGATCAATAAGGTTGATTGCGCACCAATAGATTCAATCGGACCTCTTGAGGAGACCTGTAGTGGGTTTTTCAAGAAGGTGGTGCAAACATGTGCTGTTACCGGTGAAGGCATTTCTGAACTGGAGAAAGCCGTGCTAGAAGTAAGGGGCCTCGACCCCATTTCTTCAGGGGGTCGCA
This sequence comes from Carex parvula, assembly GCA_025461045.1. Taxonomy (NCBI): domain Eukaryota; kingdom Viridiplantae; phylum Streptophyta; class Magnoliopsida; order Poales; family Cyperaceae; genus Carex; species Carex parvula. The sequence goes on from JAJGRW010000590.1 coordinate 133,610, forward strand.
AGTGGACTGTAAATCAGGTTAGTTCTAACATTTATTTGTAAGTATTTGTTGTGGCAATTTTTTTTCCTTTTTCAGGAAAATATTAATTTCTTGATCTAAAACTACCATCTGAATTTTAATTTTCTCATATTAACCCCTAAATATTCTTATTTTGTGTTACTTTCTGTCCTCTTATATTATTTAGTTAATGGACCTGGTTTGTAATGACCGGCAATGACCCAATTTGGTGGAAATATTCTTTAATCAAAAGGTTACTCATTTGAGCTTCTGAAAAATTGAGATTATGGACCTAATTTTGGAAATGAATGATACTGTGATGTCATACGCATGACTTGTCTTACTCTGATTTTTTTATCCCCTTTTATTGGGAGCAACTTTATCTTAACTACAAGTCTAATAATTGCATATTTTTCAGAGGCAATTTGAGCAGCTACTAAGGGCACAAGAGGCTTTTGCCAGGCTCCACACATCTATAGAAGAGCAGTTGCCAATGGATTTTTGGACAATAGACTTGAGGGAAGCTGCCCTGGCACTTGGCCAAATTAGCGGGGATGACATTTCTGAAGAGGTTTTAACAAGCATCTTTAGCAAATTCTGCATTGGCAAGTGAGAGGTCAGATTGTGTTATGTTCATTTTCTTGCCTAAAAATCAATATAAATGGAAATAAAGTACATCAATTTGTCCATATTTGCAAAAGAACACCCAATAATTTTAGTATTGCAAAAACCGCACCATTCGCAAAACAGACAAGATGCGAACTGCTGGCATCTTCCATAGACTTCACAACTATGTCACCCTGATACAGCAAGGTTACTGATATAAATGTGCATCAGGTTTGTGATTGAATCATACGTATGAGATACACCCGGGGGCAAATATAATTTTTAAATATGTATTTCGGCCAATACAGTCAAAGATATGTCCTGAGCATCGATCCGCACACGGATGGCTGCACTGGAGCAGCCTCGCACAGACCCCCACCTGTTGCGAGTGATTGTCTAAGTGCGGAGCCCTTGCATTCAGAGAATTAAAACAGCTGTTGTGGGACTACAGCAATCCCAATTCAAATAAATTAGTTTAAAAAGGTAAACCCTACTAAAATTTAGTGTGAATCCTGTATAAGTTTGAAATTGTGAAGGGTTCACACATATGGACGAAACACAGGAAGAAATGCCCCGGGAGACAGATAGCTGTCTCTAATTAAATTAACCTTTTTGTCTTTATCCATGAGCTCAAAGCTTTTGTAGCTCCACTTGATGTTCAAAAGACAAAACCAAAGTTTTAGATTACAGCCCTTGCAAAACATATATAGATTTCTTTACACTCCTTTCTGCACAATTAATACATCTGTAATATTTTACATTTTTAAAATTGATAATCTCTTGAAAAAAAAGCATTGTGCTTTCATATTTTTAAGGTTTGTAAGATTTTTTTTACATTTTTAAAATTAGAAGAAAAAAAAGTTGACAAAAGTAGATTCCTTGTGAGGATAATTATAGCATATATATTATAGGTGTATCATATCCTAAGTTTTTAGAAAATGTTGTAGTGTCGCATATTCTCATCATGTTAGATATGATACTTGCATCCGTACTTGTGAAAATAGGTTTAAAATTGTTATTTCCAGCAGTTTTGGCCCTACTATGCCCTACCCTTATATCTAATTTATAATTATATGGACTCATTTAGAAAAATGAGACAAAGAACAAGAGGAATTTAGTTAAATGAAATTTATGTTGGTTAGTTAAGAGTGCTGGGTTGAGATTTATGATTCTTGTTGTTTAAAATTAGTTCAAAGTTGAATAAATTTCTATTGATAATATTTGGTATAGGCAAGCTTTCGAAAAAGGTTAGCAGCATTTAATAGCTAGGTGCTGTTGAATGGTTTAATCAGTTTAATTGATGTTTAATCGCCATTTAAGGGTGAAATGACTTTGGAGAATACTAAAGCCAGGAATCCAAAAACCTTTTAATCAATTTAATGGCAAATGTAATCGCATTTTAAAAGTTTGGGTATAGGTCTTTGTTGGGTTTTTTCATATTTCTGATGCAATTTGCAAGTTAGGATGGATGGGGTGGGGGTTCTTGTAATTTATATTGAATGGTCGATATTTTTATTTTATTTTATTTTTTACATTGTCTTCTAAACCTTGTTTTTTCTTTTCTTCCCAAGTGACCCTCAGAACTAAAAATTTGAAATTACTGTGCACCTGATCTTTTTTTGTTTTTGTTTTGAAAACCTTGGCAGAGGCTGCGTACTGTGCACCTGCTCTTATGAACTCACTTTGCAGATTATGTTATTATGCTATTTTTTTTTTTTGTAGATTCCTTGCATATGTTTGTAGGTTATGCAACACTGCTTGTTATGCTGGTGGATGGGCACTGATGGAGGTCAAAATTTGTGAAGTGCTTGAGGATCAGTTGCTCAAGTGTCATCAAAAGTTTGTTCATGCTGAAAACTGCAACCAATCATCAACCAGAAGTTTCATTGAAGCATTATGTTGGTAATACCAGAACAAATGTCGATTACTTGGATGGGGCTTAAATATAGAATGTTTAAGAACGGTAATTGGATTATCTTTACATTATCAAATAAATAGTTAGCCAATGTTATTCCAGTTCCTGGAATAAATAATCTTGTGCATTATGGTATCCTGGTTTTCTCTCTATCATACTTCTTGGTCATAATGTTCTGCGCATTAGTTGTACCAGGAGAAGCACATATTGTTCTTTCCTCCTTTCTCGGTGCTAAATTTTTCTTGTTTGTTTCTTTACTAAAGGTCAGAATTCTGAATTGATACTGCCTGAGAGGACAGAATACTTGATAATAGGTGAAATGGTCATTTCATGAACAAATCTCCAGGTCAAGTAACAATGTGGTCAACTTGTAGGAAATGATGGTTTGCCGTGAATTATAGTTTATTCTCCTTGGTAATGGGTAAAAACAAAAAACAAAAAGTAACTGGGTATACAAGTTAACTAGTTATATAACAATTGGGCACTATGGCGAGAAAGGAACAATAGAATTTTCAGCCAAAAGAATAAGTGCGTTGCATTCTTAGTGCACGAAACCCTGCAGGAAGTCAAACAATGGATTAACCACTGCTGAGTATATAGAATTTCCTTCTGTTTAGCTAGTTATGAGATTTAGCATTTGTGTATAAGTGACGATCGAACTCTATTATGTAAATACTTTTTTATCAATGCAAAATTGTAAGATGGCAACTTGCCACCTTACCATAAAAAAAAAACACAATTGGTATGACCTTACTGGATCTCAAGTCCATGTTGAGGCAGAACTGGTAGGAAATTTATATGCTGTAATAGTAATAGTAATAGTAATACTAATACCCCTGAATCTTGAATTCTTGATGCTAATTCACTGAAGATAGTCTCACTTCTAATACATAAAAGGTTTTCATAAGTGATCATACTACCAAACGGTAGGGTTCTCATATTGCCAATTGTTGTTACATGTTAACCCTGATCAACCTTAGTGCCAAGCCGTGTTTTCTTTCAACCTCCTCAACAGAGGACACTTTTTTTTCTTAGAGAAAGATGGATGTCCCGTGACCTCGTAAATGAAGGACATTTTTGGATCATATGGTTTGAACATAATTTTCATCCCAGGAAATTTCCTAAGAAAAGGTTTCAGCATAAGAAACTCTTTTTTAAAGTAAAATTGAAGGTAAGTCACCAAACTGTTTTTGAAATTCTCAAGAAATCTTCATGCGAGTTTTGAACATGTTATTTCTTTTTTGTTAATTTCTTGTATTCTTGACAGTTGAAAATTCTTTTGCTTTATTTCCAGTGTTGTAAAGGAACTTCAAGGGCTCAACAAAATGCAAATCCAAACCATTGGTCTCCTCTTTAAAAATAGCATTTATTCCCAATTTCCCATGCGTTTTTTTTTTTAAATCCCTGGCAGTGGCTGCCACAGGTGCAAGTCCATTAACTGTGAGTGACCACTAAGTCAAATTGTAGCACCATTTTTCTTAAAAAGTTACTAATTAATTCTATTAATCCAAATTTATTTAACTGAAAATTTGGTAGACATGGATCATCTTCTATAATGAACCAAATGGAAATGCCTCTGCTGTACCTCATTTTCTGTCAAGCGCGACACGTGTATAGTATATTTAATCCCCCATAATATTACTTTTTATTTTGCTAAAAGTTTGAGGGAAGTTGGAAAATTTCATAAAAAACAAAGAAAACTTGAAAATCAACCAATGAAAATATTTACATTCAAAATTGCTGCCTTTATTATTCTGACTAACTTGTTAGCTGAGAACCCCTTGCTTTTCTTTTATAACGGTATAACTTGCATGGTCATTACTCATTAGTAATTAAGAAGGAACTTGAAGCGCTTAAGAAAATGAAAGTACACACTATTAGGCTGATGAGCTCTCCTCTTTAAAAATGCATTTATTCCTATGCACAGTAGATTAATGTTTGGTGGCCATTTAGTGATTCAAATCGTAGCATTCTTTCCCACAAAGTTATTAATCATTTCCATCAATTCAAATTCCTTTTAACTGATAATTGGATACACAATTACACATGCATCGATCATTGCCTAAAATGGGTCAAATAGAAAGGCATCTACTCATTGTTTCTCTCCTTCTCTGGTGTATACTGAATGGTGTCGAAACTTCAACGGATTGTTCAGGCGCATTCTTTAGTTTGAGTGACTGTTGGATTTTATTCTAGAAGGATCTATGGTGTATCCACGGCAAGGCGGAGCTTGTTGCATCGAGCTTGGATCTGCTGCGAAACAGAGTCGCACTTGCTTATGTGAAGCTTCTGTTGAAGCAGCACGGCTAGGCATACAAATAAATGTTTCGCGCGCACTTGCTCTGCTTTCTGTTTGCAAAATAGTTTCTACACCAATAGCCCCTTGTGATATAGGTGATTCTTGTCTTTGAAATTTGAATCTTCATATATATTGGATAATACAAAAATTTGATTATACTCATAATAATCAGATTTATTGTGATGCAGCTTCTCCAGTCCCGTTAGTACCATGGCATGCTTCGTCTCCTGCATGGCAGGAAACAACACCAACACCATCTCCAACGCCGATTTTAGCACCTTATAATGCACCGGCATTTCCACCACATCTATCCCCTGCTCCGTCTCTGCCACATACCCTAAATCCTTCCTCACCGCCCTTCTTGCCTGATTTTCAACCACCGCATTCTGGGTCGTCAGAAGTACCAATTGGCAAAAAATGGAGTGCAACCTATTTCAGCCTGATCTGTACATTGTTTCTCATAGCATTGCTATGCTTATAATTTCTGATTGTGTTTTAGACTTGTGTAGTGTATTATAATTTTGTTTTCACCAATCATAGTTCTCTGGATTTGGCATTTTTGTGTGTACTCTGAAATTTGCAACTTGATTGCAATTGATTTAGCTGGATTTGGCATTCATAGATATGCATTTCTTTGGCACGATTTCTGGGGCGGATCTACAGTCTCGTCAAGAGTGGTAACTAGCCAACTAGGCCTGCGAACGAGCTGGGTTTTGACTCAACTCGACTCAGCTCATGAAAAAATATTAAAAAACCAACTCGATTCAGCTCGATTTTGAAAGAAAAAGTCCAACTCGACTTGGATCAGCTCGGCTCTCAAACTCCTATTTGAGCCGAACTTATTTCAGCTCAATTTTTTTGCTATTCAATGTAGTAACTATTCTAATGAGTAACTATTTGAGCTCGCCTGACACTTCAAACTAGCATCAAGATTCGTGCAGCCTTCCTTCTCAGATTTGTTTTAGCGGATTTAATTTGAGCGAGAGTTGGGATCCGATTAGATCTCTGATCTTGTCATAGCATAGATTTTAATTCATAGCACGGATTGATGTGTAATATGCATATTACCATACCATGACCATTGTGGAAAACACAATTTTCGGATAAGCTAGCCCGCTATATACTGATATACATTATACACTACTACCACAAAGTCTATAGCTCACAATATTCAGTGAGAATACAAAGAGATCGACTAACAAAATACCATAAAAGAAGAGAGCTTTATTATTAACGGACAAGATGAGGAAGGGATATATTTGTAATTGTCTATATATGTTTCATTTTTGGTAATAGTTAATTGTGTGTATGTTGTACTTTCATTTGTACGACTGTATTGCTGTTCAGAATAGATACGATTATACGAAGGGAAAACTAATTAAATTAAAAGAAAAGGAGGGATATATTTATTATTTGAAAGAAAAAACGAGGTTACAATATATGCAATTTATGATCATATAAATATCTCAAAAATGGCATATATAAATGCAATAATTCAATGAGAATGAATAATTAAACCGGCTAATTAACAGTCAGTAATTAATATTGACATATATACATTATTAATTCCTCTGGATAATGTTCATAATACCTGACTATATATTCTGTCAGGGATTGATGCGCCTTCATAATTTCTAATGGACTTCAACAAATGCAAACGGGTATAATTATCTTTAGAAAAGAAAAGAATAAGGAAACATCCCCCAAGTTGCATTGTTACAGAGAGAATATGGAATTGGAATCAGTGGGATATGACGAATTAATCTCAAAACCCAATAATACTGCTCTCTGCTCTCTGTGCTAGCCCGAATGCCAAAGCAGTGGGATTTAATCTCAAACCGTAAAGTGAGACTCATTCTCTACGGTATTGGAGAGGAGTTGAATCCGCGTATGACACCACACTATCATTCGTTTCCACAATTAGGAGTACGCTTCATTGTTACAGAGAGAATATGTTTTATTTTTTGTTAGTCTTCTCCTTGCAGTCTGGAATTGACCAGTAGCAACTATATGCAGTGATCTCTTGAATGTTGGCTAGATAAAATGCAAGTCGGGGAACTATTTGCAGCTTCTGGCATGTTATCAGCTCGAGTTGGTTGAGCATGGGCATAGCACCCTCCTCTATTTTCCGTTCCTCCAAATTAGTATTATCAAGTAGCAATCGTTGCAAGCAACCAAAACCTCCCCTGGAGCAAATCATCTGTTTTGTTTTCCATCAGTGGTTTCAATGGATGAATAAGATAGTTCGAGTACCCTGAGAGTTGGACACTTCTCTAGTTGGGGCATTGGGTCTTCCTCCAAAGTAAAATTATTAAGTGTCTAACGAGATTGGGTGAGAATATGGTCCAACCAACAACTTCTTTCCTTAAGTAACTCATAATTTCAGTTTGGATCCGGACCGTTTGATCAGAATCTCCATTAATATTAAAATGGTCCGCAAGAATTTTACATCCAGCTGGATTGGCCCGAATTCTGATCGAGCGATCCAGACCCAACTGATATTAGCAGTCGTGCACATGTCAGGCAGTTACCGACTACTAATGTGGTACGTAATCGTCAGATAGTTACCTAATTCGGGCCAATGCAGTCGTGCAAAACTGCAAATGTGGTACCAATATTGCCAAAGTTTGTTTTCTTGTAAGTTTTTTCATCAAATTAATATCATATCATCCAATATACAGAGGAACATAATTGAGAGCAGGTAAATTTTCATCTTGTAAACTTTCAGGTTGGCATCAAATTGCCGAGCAATATTTAATTTACTGTTCCTAAAAAAATGTGGGGCACATAGTAGTGAAGAAAACCTTTGTTTTTGTTCTGTTCCAATGTGAAATTAATCCAATCGGCCTATATGTTCTCAACCCAATCTTGTATGGAACTGTATGATCCAAATCTTCAAAAAAACCTGCGTCTCTATTTGCATATGAGCCCCACCAGTAAAGCCTAATTATTACAGACCTGCCCCTTCAACTACTAGCTGCAGCAAATCCCCGACAAACACAGCCTCTTTTCTCATTCTTAGCAAAGATTTAGTGTCAAATCTACATTCACATAATCCATATTTCAATTACACTAGAGTTACTTTTCAGATTCGTTATAAAAATAATGCATCCATCAATAAAAATAAACAATTAAAATTTTAAAATGAAATTATTTTCATAAGAAACTTTTTAAGTAAAATTGTTCTTCCAGCGCATTATTGTGTTCCGGAGAGACTTCATACGGCATTTTTTTTTTTACAAAAATGACAAATAGAAGTGAACGAACGATACAATGTGATCCAAAATGTTTGCTTTTTTTAGAAGAAAAGGTCACAAAAATGACGGTACTTTTTGTGTATGGAATATATAGGGGACCTCTCTTTTTTTCGCAATCAGAAACTTATTAGAAGAAGATCACAATAACATATATAATATATGAAAGCATCATCATACGCAAAATATTCGTGCTTGGCATGCAAATAATTATATGCACAACAATAACATAGTAATCACTGCCATGTACTACATATTCATAAATCATAGCCGATCATACAACATACCAAGGTCATAATATAGATATATAAAATGGAAATAAATACCCAACATGGTGAATGATTACAAGATATCAAATTTCACCATATTAGAATATTAGTTGGAATCATAATAAATCCTAACATAATAACTCAGTTAGAATAAAATTAACCCAAGTGGCAACAGTAACAACCTATATTTAAGCTATCTCATAGCTTAATATGCAGAAACGCACCTCAATCTGGCGTTGACTCTCGAGTACCTGAAACCAACATAAATGATAAGTAGGTAAATTTGTAATACTAAAATTACTTTGAAAAGGCACTGATCCCTAAAAGAGTTAAGAAGGCGGTAAAATTAGAACAACTGAACTAAATATCTAACTAATTAAACAAAAACCTAAATTAATAGTGAGATAAAGATGAACTTACATGGCACTTATGCATAATTGATATCGGAGAGCTTTACCAGACTAGGCACAAACCAAGACTGCAGTGCATCAAAAGGGCAAGGCAGCAACTCAGTTGTACCATCTCCTATGTTGTATCTATAAAGATATTGTGTGTCTTCCACGAAGTAAATGCAATTCCCTTTGAATCCAGCAAAGTTACTTGCAGAGAAAGATAACCCACCATTATATTGTAGAAACAACATTTGGTCACCGATATCAGTAATTTTCACCCAACAAGGTGGTTTCCCTTTTCCATCACCCAAATACAGACAGTGTATATCAAAGTGGCACCACTCTGCCTCGAAATGCTGGAACAACCTTAGGATCTTTCCTCCTGACTCGACAATAAATATGCAACCATCTAATAGAGGGTTTATGTCCTCTGGTGGTGCGACTTGATAAGCCACTTTTTTTGTTACAATGTCAATTACATTTGTAATGCCAGTTTCTGCATCGTGACTGAAGTATTGTCCCATATAAAATGCATTATCAGTGCCGCTGACCCCTTCTACATAGACCCAGTTGTCAGCCTTAGGTCGCCAAAAAGCCATCATATTGGGTGGGCTCTTGCTATTGCTATTGTAATTGTCAGAATAATTTGGTGTTCCCGACATAACGACAATATCGCTGACTTCAATTGGATCTGGACCAATATAGTTGGGGAACCCAATGAAATTAACAGAAGGGACATGAATTTGATCATGAGTAAGAGGATTAAGGAGATGCCTCTGGAAAGTTCTGGAGTGAGAGACAAGTAAGTAGCGGCATGCGGGACCCTGGAGCCAGGCATCATAGGAACTTGGACAGGTGATAGCATGAACTTTACCAGACGAGAGGCTATAGAAGCGTATAATGGCGTTTTCTTCAGGGTCTGCATTGCGCTCTAGAAGCCAGGGGAGTTGTGGGGGAAGATCGGTGACTGGGGCTGATAACTGCCACCCTCTGACACACAGAACGGAAGCGTATGAAATCAGAGATATCAAGTAGCTTTTTGGAGAAGAGATGGAGAATTTCTTGTGGAAGTTCAGACCAGTTTCTCTCATAGCTTAGGATGCCATTTGTGGTAGAGTTTTTTGACTTCCACTTGGGCATCTGATTTTTGGAGGAAACAAGTGTAGTTAGTACTAAAGTTAAGAAGGCCCAAGCTTGTTGTTTGTTATTCATACTTAAGTAATCAGATAGTGCCATTAAAAAGAAAACATAATTGGTTTTAATATAAGTCTTCTTTTACCTTCTCAACACAGACACCATCAGTACCGCTTCGTTCTCTCATGGTAGAGCTTTTTGTCTTTCGCTTGGGTATCTGATTTTGGAGAAAACAAGTGTGGTTAGTACTATAGTTAAGAAGGCCTAAGTTTGTTATTCATACTTAATTAGGCAGGATAGTGCCATTAAAAAGGAAACATACTTGTTTCTTAATACAAGTCTTCTTTTACCTTCTCTTTCCAATTATAAGATAGGAAATTTTCTAGTCATTTATACTTAATCGACCACTCACAAAAATGCAGTGAATTCCCAATTTATAACCCTAAACATTGCATGTCATACTGAAAACCCTGATCAGTACCCACTAAGGTACGATTGCAGTACTGACCTTAACCTAAATTCAACCCAAAAAAAATAATTATTGAAGTTCAACACAAAGAAACTAGTTATACATGCAAAAATTCAACAAAAAAGGAATACAACAAAGCACAATCAGAAAAGTTAAAGGTTCTCAGCAACTAAATATCAGCATTTAACACATAAAACACTGGTTCTTCCCCTATTCTCCCAATTAAAAAGCCCAAATAGTGTAGAGGGTCTCAGCAACTCAACGCTGGTTCTTTACCTATCACAATAGCAATCACACAAAGTTCATGCATTATTCAAACTAAGGACAGCTCAAATTCAGAACACATTTAACACAAATAAGACCACAATTAGGTTCAGCACAGCACAAATCTAGAAAATTAGGATCGGAACAGCAATTAAGCAAAGGCCAAAAATACAAAAGACACAAAAATATCACTAAAATTAAAAACTTTTTGATAAATACTAACAAGTAAATTTGGTTCAACAGCTGCCACAACAGCAGTACAATAGGAGACACAAAAAAGTTAAAAATAAAAAACCCTCACAAAGAAAATGTAACAACAAAAACCACATAACTTTTTGTTCTAGTTGATCTAAATAAAAACACTGTTTCTAAATAAAAAAAGCTGAACTCTAAACCCTAGGATCACTGTTCGAAATTTAAATAAATATTAACAAAAACAAAATTCTGACCTTGGTGCTGAGCAAGGGCGTGGATATCGTGGAGGTGCAGCGGCAGCGGTGGAGTCGAGGGAAGCGGCGGTCTAGACGAGGCGGCGCTACAGGGAGTAGATGTCAGCGGCGGAGGTCTCCTCAACCAGCAACTCGGAGATGTGCTTGGCGCTCCACTCGCCGCCTGGGTGTTCTAGGGCTTTGAGGGAGAGCGTCTATTTGGCATTCCAGAAGACAAGAGAATCAGAGTAATAAAAATGATGCCGACATTTCTATTAATATCCAAAGTAATTACAAATTAATAAATATACTAACAATTTTGATTTTTCGAAAATGTTCAAACCTGATCAGAATCTGACCAGTTTTTTTTTTTTTTTTTTTTTAATTTTTTTAGAGACACTATGAAGAGAAAGATAATGAAATCTGATAATGAAATCTAACACTAAAATTTAAATTTTTTATTTAAATTATTTATTAGATTACTTCTTCTGATGTATAATTAGCATATTTTATACTAAAATATGTTGAATTACACTATATTACATTAAATTACGCTAAAATACGATAAATTATGGTAAATTACATATGAATATGAATGATATTTTTACTGAGAAGGCGAAAAACAACGACGAAACTTCAAACGGCCATAAAACGGCGCTCGAGTGTCCGATTTCAGCAAATGAACACTTTTCGGAAAGCTTGCGAAAATAGGCATGCGTCAGAGCCAATAATGGCGATGCCGGCTGTCAAAATTCAGAATTGCCAAAAAACAAAGAGAAGAGCCTGAAAACTTGAGTTGAAGTTTCCAATTAAGATTTTCATTTCTATTATTCAATCTAAGTAACTCAGTAAATTAGTTATATAATGAACTTGTAGAATATCAATTTTTACTATTTTAGAATTTTTTACTATTTTTTATGATTTATGAAAGATGGCAAAAAATCAGCCTAATTTAGCGTAGTTTAGCGTAATTTATCGTATTTCATTATAATTAGCAAAATTAGTGTAATTTACCGTATTTTAGCGTAATTTAATGTAATATAGTTTAATTTCACATAATTTCAAGTAATTTAGTGTATTTAGTATAAATATGCTAATTATACACCAAAAAAAGTAATCTAACAAATAATTTAAATAAAAAATTTAAATTTTCAGTGTTATCATTATCTTGCCCTTCATAGTGTCTCTAAAAAAAATAAAAGGAAAGAAACCGGTCAGATTCTAGCCGGTTTCTGGGAGAGAAAAAAAAAAGGAAGAACCTGACCAGATTCTGACCGGTTTAGACATTTTTTGAAAAACAAAGATATTCTGGGTATATTTATTAATTTGTAATTAACTTTGGATATTAATAGAAATGTCGGAAAAAACTGTTTAATCAGTTTAATGGCAATTTTAATCGCATTTTCTAAAAGTTTGGGCACGAGTATTTGTTGTGGTTTCTTCATATTTCTGATGTAATTTGTGAGTTAGGATGGACGGGTTGGGTGTTCTCGCAAGTAGGGCTGCAAACGAACCGAACCGAATCGAACTTACCTCCAGTTTGAGTTTGATTTGAATTAATTTCGAACTAGGTTTGGTTTGAATTAATTTCGAACGAACTCAATTTCGAATCAAACTCAATTTCGAATCGAATTTTTTACGAACTCAATTTCAAACTTCTTCGAACTTTGTTACAATTTACGAATATCCAAAATTTTCCAAATAGCCAACAAAGTTTTCAAATATCCAAAGTATCAAAGTACAATTTAAATATCAATAGAAGTAGAAAACAATCAACAAAGTCTTAGAATTATTACAAACCAAAATATTATTCTAAATAAAAAATTAAAGTTCATTACAACTAGGCACTAGCTACTGAAAAACCTTTCTAAAAAATCTTCATAGGTACGTATCCAAAGCTTCAGCCATATATTTCGCTTCATTAAACTAATACTAAACATCTACAAATTACTTTATAAATGCTTTTCAACATCCCACACTATATTTGCATCATTAGCCTGGATTACCCGAAAACTCAGAATCCTACCATGAAAAACAAAATTTCTAGTATCAACATGAACTAGATATCATTATCCGCACATACTCACCTGACAATTCAAAATTTCTAGTTGGACTAGGCTTTTTGTTTCAAGAAATAATTTTCAAAAGTCAGAATTGAGGGCAGCCTTATATTTTCATCGGCGATCATAAGTTATCAGCGGAAATTAACGGTTCATGTTTGAGTTAATTTCGAACTAAATTTGGTTTGCGAACCTATTTCGAACGAACTAGGTCCAGTTTGAGTTTGGTTTGAATTAATTTCGAACGAACTCAATTTCGAATCGAACTTTTTTCGAACTTTTTCGAATCAAACTCGAATCGAATTACGAACTACGAATTTTTTGTGCAGCCCTACTCGCAAGTACCAAAAAATTTCTGATAAAGCTTTTCATAGTGAATGGTGGATATTTTTATTTAAATAAAGCAAGTTGTTATTAATACAATTGTTAGTGACGTCAAGCCTCTTAACCTTAAAAAAATAGTAATACTAATACTCCTAAATCTTAACGCTGATTCACTGAACATTCAGTCTCATTTCCCTCTAATACAATTCGGTTTTCATAGGAAATTTGTACTACGAGAGTGGTGGGTCTCTAACCTGCGATCTCTAACAAATAAGTTGATTCTTGATAGTTGAAACACTCTTTTGCTTTCCTTCCGGCGTACAAATGATTCCCCGAAATTTTTGTTTCTACCATAATCTAAAAAAAAAAAAAAACCAAAACACTCCAGTTTCTCGGAATTTAAAAGAATATGAAGACCACTCAATGGTTTAGCTGCCCCCAAAGACTGGGGGCCACCATATGCCCCTGCGGCCCCAGTCTGGGGGCCGTCCAATGACCTAGCAGCCTCATGGGCCACCCAATGGCTCTGCGGTTTTTTTTTTTTTTTAATAAACAAATTGATAAACATTTACAGTTTGGTTTTTTTTGTTGGTTTTGTTGTATTTAGATAAAACGTTAAATGTAAGTTTATTTATTTGTTTAATTTTTAGCAAAATATGTTAAAATTAAGTATATTTTGCATCCAATAATAATCTAAAAATAAATATAAAGAAGCCATAAATAGAATAATATAATGCATATGTTCTTACGAGTACAATAAAAATGCGTCTACTAAACCTAAAATAAACAATGTTCTTGCCAATACAATTAAAACATCCAATACAATAAAAACATAAATTTAACTCCTAGATAAACATCCAATCCATTGATTGCCTCTCAACCTGCAAATTTACAAACAAATAGTGGCTGTTAAATCTAATTGTTTCAATAATTTTTTGAAAGTTGAAATTTAATAATAAAATAAATTAACTACCTCGTGCATCTCGAGCAACTCTATTCTGTCTTTCTTGTGTATCTCGGCCGACTTAGTGTCATCTTCTCCTCTTATTTAGTACGTCCAACCATTGCGGAATCATGTTGTGTCGTCTTCTACCCCAAGTAACATTTTTTGTTTCTGGAACAAAGATAGGGCCCTCATGTGTCAGGCCATTCTGACTGATTGTCATACACGTGCCATTCACTCCTCCATGTGTTAATTAGTGTCTGGATGTGGTAGTAGTGACTTACAAAGATACCAGGGTTGATGCCTCGGAGACGGCACACGAACAGAACATGAGAACACAGTATTCTGTTTAATTGAGTTTTATGGCATGTGCATTCCACCGTATTATTCTCCCTGATGACCACCGTATATTTGAAATTGGCCTTGGTAAACCGGCCAGAATCGTTAGGCATTAAAGCGTGAACTCTCTCTTGTGTGGAGATTACGTCGAACTCGTTGTAGTTGCCAAACTCCGGAAGCATCTTCATAGTATTTGACCTGTCAAACTGTTTGTTAATAAGCTACGAACAATGAAAAAAAATGAAGAAATGAATTTTTTTAAATGATGTTATTAAAAATAGATGAAGAAAAAACTAAAAATAAAAATACCTTATGCACACGACATGAGAACTGTTGAACTTGTCTTGCTTCAAATTCCGCTTTAGCCCTCCTTTGCCTAAATCATGTGACATTTGTAAAATGTGTCTTCAATTATTGCAGCTACCGGTAACTTACAAGATGACCTGAAAACATTATTTAGCGACTCGGGCCCATTTGTAGTCATAATTCACAATGGTAACCACCGTCCAGCGCTTGAAATATCTTCCATGATTTTGGACACTCGTTCTCATCTTTATCCAAATACTTACCCACACCGTCCAGCCAATTGAGAGTACGGTCACATACATCCCCCATTACTTGCATTCCTTGCTTGTATCTCCTCATCTTCCTTTTAGCCACACATATCCTGAAAAACTTGATGGTTGCCTCACTACAATGGTTCTTCTTCATGTTCTCGGCTATGTGAGTAGCATAAAGACGGTAAAAGTATTGATCCTCATCCTCCTCGTTCTACTCCATATAATCTTGTCTAAACACCTTCTTGATACACTTTCCCTATCAATGATGACACACACGAATCTGAAGTAAATTACATTGTGCCGCAACCATTGCATGAACCACCACAATCTTCAAAACTCTCTAACTCAACTAACCAAAAATCCTATGGGAGAAACTGATTTTCTACATCATACTCGGTTAAAATCAACAATTTACCTGTGTTAAACTATCAATCAATTAAAACAATTAAATTAATTTAAAAAATTAAATTAACTAAATTAAATAAATCAAATTGAATAAATTAATTACCTTTGTACAGCCTGATAGGAAACAAGCATCAACGGTGATGACTTATCTGAGGTGTTGAAAAACAGCTATGCACTGTCTAAATGCACAGGCTGCCCTTTGAAAATACTTGTATGGTCCAGGTTTACAGGTGGGAAATAAGGTCACATCAAACAATATTTCTGTGATTAATTAAAAAAAATAAGTTAAATTGTTGATTTTGTTACAATACCGTAAAATAGAAGGAACAATATAGTACATGGGTTTTTTCTCTTAATTGCCTCCAACAACAGAACTACAAGCGCGTATGACCCCTCCCAACTACCAAATTGGCAGGCAATTACCAACTCCCGGCCACACTACAGATGCTGGTATCTGACTATTGTATCTTTCAGCAACAGCGATCCTGACAGCTTGGATACTCAAATCAACATTGTTTCTTATGTGAGCCAATATGTAATCGGCGACCATAGTAGCCGACAACTGTGCATGATCTATTCTTGTCGCATCCGTGTGACAAGAATGTTTTATTGGGCACTTAGAGACACGCCATTGTGTACCGTAATCAGTGGCAATAGCATATATGTACCAGCCACATCTACTGTCCTTGCACTTGAACCTCATTATGGTCTTGTCACTATGCGTATTCCTTATCTCTTTGTTGCAAAGAATGTAAAATCGGACAATTGCGCTCTTCATTTGCTCTTTTGAGTCATAGGTTTGTCCCTCCAACATTTCATCCTCATACTCTGTTGAGCTTCCAAATAAACCCACATTTGCTTCTTGAAACCCTGATGTGTCATTGAAAGCCAAAACCGGGTGCTCAAACCCGCGATCCATTATCTGAAATGCGATCCATCTTGAAAAACCTTTGTCTAAGCACAGGCCTGGTATCTTCTTGGTCACTCTGATCACTCATACTCTCAGGATCGATGTCACCCCAATTTTCATCTGTCTTCTAATTCCGAATCCACTATATCATCATCCTCATCCGGATCATAGATTGGCCCCAAGAAGTGGCCCGACTAGTGGAAGACTGGTCAATCTGGATGCTCAGTCCCTCTGAACTGGGGACCGACTGCTAGACGGTTGGTTAATTTGGAGAGGGGACGAACTTGAGCCAGATGAGTTAACCCAACTACGGCCCTAGATTAACCTCATAAGTAGGTCGGTACGCCGGACTCAAGTAACCTCCACATATAGGTCAATTACCTTGTATGCACCATAGAAAAACTCATGGTTTGGTTGTACAGTACCCACCAGACTCCATCATTCTGAACTGGAAAGAGTTGGAACCAGGTTTGTGCTGAACTAATCGGTATGCTAATTTTGGTCTAAATATTAAGGTCATATTGATCCTGATCCAATCCCAAACTCTGGAAAATAACCGATATAAAGCCCTCATAATCAGTATCTAACATTACCGAAATCACAGTAATAGACCCGATACTATAATAAACCCTATTAGGGCCTGTTAAAACATCACCACCAGCGTAAATGGATAACATAAGACTTATTTTGAATTCAATACAAATAAAACTTAAAATTAAAAATTAACTAAATTAATTATTAACCTACTAAAAAATAAAAAATTTGAAAAAGAAAGAAAAAAAACTTACAAATCAGAAGCTTTTGTCCAGGAGAGAGAATGATGAATGTGAGAAATGAAATTCTACCTCTGAATGAGTACATATAGAAAAAAAAGGAGCCACAGAGGCATTGGGCGGTCCCTAAACTGGGGCCGCAACGGCATTAGGCGGTCTCCAAAACTGAAGTGTTTTGATTTAGGGAAAATTGATTATTTGCCACTCCAAAACCTTTCAATTTGAAAAATGCCACTCCGAAATTACAAATTATCCTAATGCCACTCTAAATTGACTTAATTCTTAATTTTGCCACTCATACTATATTAGTACTTTAAAAAAAAAAAATTTCATTAATGACTAAAATACCCTCTAGAGAAAACACACAAATCAAATCTGCTGCCATAAAAGGCTGTACAAGCTTGCTTCTTGGTTGCTGGTACCAGTATGGTACCAGTACACAAAGGAAACAAGGCGCAGCCAACTAACAACAAGAAGGGTACCAGCCACACAAAAGAAACCAGGCGCACAGCCAAACCACGACAGAATCAGGAGCAGGGAAAAACAAGCACAGAACCGGCAAAACTAGCACCATCAAGAACAAGAAAAAGGCACCGAAAATGTGCATCAGCACCCTCAACACAAAGAGGCAAAAGGAACCAGTACCAGTAACGGTATTGGTAAGGTCAGACCCAAACCCAACAGCCATTAGACAAGAAAAAGGGCACAGTTCCGAAATGAAGCAACACAAAGCACCAGAACAGGAACAATCAATCACAACCGAAATGCAACAAGAAAGGCACCCAACCCCCAATTCGATCGAGTCGAGAAAAATCAACAATCTCGCACTCAATCGATCAACACCCCGAATTCATCACAAAAATTCATCGACACGCCGAGAAAATCAAGCAACGGATTGTGCCGCCATTGTGCCTCCCCTTTGCTCCGCGATTTGCCCTTTGCAACGAGATTAGTAATCTTATTAGTGATTGTGTACTGGAGGAGGCGATGTCCCCTTTGCTCCACGATTTCCCCTTTGCCCAGCGATTTCCCCTTTGCAACGAGATTAGTAATCTGCTGTAAGCTGTAAGCTGCTATAATTTTCTAGCATAAACACCAACTTACAAGATTTCCTCTGTTGGTGTAAACACTACAAGATTTCCCTCATCTATTTCCCCTTTGCTCTGCTGTAAGCTGCTATAATTTCTTCACCAAATGAGGAAGGAAGGAGGCGATGTGTATATGAAGGGTATAATTGGAAATATAGAAATACGTATTTCAAAACATAATTTTTCAGTTAATTTTTAATAAAAATAGTATAAGAATTGTATATTAGTGGCAAAATTAAGAATTAAGTAAGTTTAGAGTGGCATTAGGATAATTTGTAATTTCGGAGTGGCATTTTTCAAATTGAAAGGTTTTGGAATGGCAAATAATCAATTTTTCCTTTGATTTATTTATTTTTAGTTATGCTATAAATAAAAATTTCGGAAGGATTCCTGCAGCAATACAAAAGGAACTTCAAGCGCTCAACAAGATGCAAATCCAAACCATTGGTCTCCTCCTTAAAGTAGTAGCATTTATTCCCAATTTCCCATGCCCTGTCCATTAATAACTGTGAGCGACCACTAAATTTCATACAATTTTGAGTCAAATTGCAGCAACATTTTTTTTTCTTTCTAAATAGTTGCTAATTAAGTCCATTACTCCAAATTGTAGCGTTTGTTTTAGTTCAAATAAGTTATATTTTTCTACAATACATCATTTATTTTCGGGTCAAAATACAAAAAAAAATAGTTCTAGTTTCAATAATTTAGAAAGCTCAATTTTCCTGTTTTCTTATAAATAACACGTCACGGTGGTTTCAAATTGTCTATACTCGTGTAAAATCTTTTTAAT
This sequence comes from Carex parvula, assembly GCA_025461045.1. Taxonomy (NCBI): domain Eukaryota; kingdom Viridiplantae; phylum Streptophyta; class Magnoliopsida; order Poales; family Cyperaceae; genus Carex; species Carex parvula. Next base: position 152,829 of record JAJGRW010000590.1, read on the forward strand.
TCGTTATTTTTCACTTTAAATGTGTCTAAGTTACCCTCAATTTAGGATGTAAATTGATTTAAGATGCTTGAAAAAATGTGTACTGTCAAAAATTAATATTATATTCAAAATTCATGCTTTATTTTTCTGATTAATTTGTTAAACATCCGTTTGAGCGGGCTGCTTCATATGAATTATGGTTGTTTTAGTTTGTAACGGGTAAAGACATTGACAGAGCTAGCATGACGTCACACAGCGCACCAGTTATGTATTTTTTTAATTTTGTCACTATTGGTCACACGCTGCATGTAGCTAAATTAGCTCTGTGAATATCCTTACCCCTTTATAACCCGGAGAGCTGAAAAACTCTTGCTTCTCTTTTAACGGTGTAAGACTCATCAGTGATTTAAAAGGAACTTGAAAGTTATTTGATTCATGTATGTTGAAATTTATTATTTTTTAAAAGTTTTTATATGATTCCGCTTTTAATAAAATGTTAAATGTGTATTTGTAGCTTATGGTTAGAATTTCACTTTGTGGTTGTGGAGACACTTAAATCTCATCACTATACATTGTACATCTTCTACCTATCTAAAAAAGTAGTAAACATGTAAAATTTTGTCTTCAAGTACACTTTCATATAGAGATCATGTTTAATGATTTGGATCAAATGTTTGAATTTTGAATATAAAGATATAAAACCCATAGTACGGATCAATTTGTAATATGCATATTACCATGACCATTATGAAAAACACAATTTTCGGATAAACAACCCACTATATACTCAGTACTGGATTCAGATCAGCTGAAATCCAAAATACATGAACAGTGTTCCTGGAATTCCTAAAATTTCGAATCCAGCCGTTCAATTTTTTCTGTGCATGCATCTCGAGACAGCTAGTTTTTCTGTGCACGTATCTCGAAACAGTTCAACGACTGGACTTTGAATTTCAGAAATTCCAGAAACACTATTCATGCATTGGGATTTTAGCAGATTTGGATCTCTCAGTACTACCACAAATTTTATAGCTCACAATATTCAGTGAGAATAGAAAGGGATCGACTAACAAAATAGGATTAAAGAAGAGAGCTTTATTATTAATGAACAGAAGATCAAGGGATTACATTACATGCATTTGTAGTCTACTAATTTTCATGTCATGGGCCTTTCTCTAACATGTTTTGATTATTTTTTATTAGTTTTTTCTGTTCGCTTTTACTTATTTTAATAGACCCATGGGCCACTCTGACAGCATTTGCGATCTGTGGAGGTTCATTAGAATTTACTCAACTCTAGGTGGTATGGGCTCTTGTGGGCTCAATTTATTTTGTGTTGTGATTTCAAATCCAGGCCCAATTGTGACAACTCATTTATTAAGTATTTTACAAAAACTAGTAAATTCAGACCATTGAATTTTGTACCCATCTCAATAAATAGTAAAAAAATTCAAAAAATGTAAAATTTGATTTGGAAGCACATTTTATTGTGGAGATCATGTTGAACGGTTTGGATCGACGATTTGGAATTTCAAAATGTAGAAAATGGTTGTTGTAACTCAAAATTGTTGTAACTTGATCCCTCCTCATCTAATATGCTTCCGGATCAAATTTTACATTTTTTTTGAATTTTTATACTATTTATTAAGTATTTTACAAAAAATAGTCAAATTCAGACCATTGAATTTTGTACTCATCTTAATAAATATTAAAAAAATTCAAAAAAATGTAAAATTTGATCTGGAAGCACATATTATTGTGAGGAGGAGGGATCAAGTTACAACAATTTTGAGTTACAACAACCATTTTCTACATTTTGAAATTCCAAATTGTCGATCCAAACCGTTCAACATGATGTCCACAATAAAATATGCTTCCAGATCAAAATTTACATTTTTTTAAATTTTTATACTATTTATTAAGTATTTTACAAAAAACTAGTCAAATCAGACCATTGAATTTTGTACCCATCTTAATAAATAGTAAAAAAATTCAAAAAATGTAAAATTTGGTCTGGAAGCACATTTTATTGTGGAGATCATGTTGAACGGTTTGGATCGACGATTTGGAATTTCAAAATGTAGAAAATAGTTGTTGTAACTTTGCTGTAACTCAAAATTGTTGTAACTTGATCCCTCCTCTGTATGATCTCGCCAATGAGAATTCGTTCAAATAAATTTCTTCTTTAGTAATCTACTGGATTGAAATCTGAAGCACGATATCTCCACTTCCAAGAAGTATACCACCAGATCTCCTGACATGCACGAGAGGCTGTTTATATTTGATTAATTAGCCTAATCTGACACCATTTGGTTACTAAACAAAAGCACACCAACTAGATTATCTGATTGGCCCAGCAAAGCAAAGTTGACAGTGCCTTAATTTATATATAGCAGTTGCATATCTAATCTATCAATCCAAGATATGCTTTTCCAAATTCAAGTGGCCTTAATTAAGATGAAGATATTAGTACCTTAGAATAAGATGCTTAATTAATTACTCTTCTGACCATGTGCTAATGTACTCTTTTGGGGACCAATAACCATTAAAGCACATGACCCACTTGCATGGTTGTGCTAGGATGTACAGCTGGTGCTTTGCTGACCCTAATTAATTAACCTATTTAGGGAAGGTTTATAGAGATATATAATTGTCAAATCATAACATAGGTCGTAGATATACTACTAATTAATTTAAAGAGAAAAACTTGTGCACGTGGACACAAAAATAAAGCAAGTTGTATGTACTGATATTTGTAATTTTCTGTATATGTATCATTTTTGGTAGTAGATATTAACTGTGTATATATATTGTACTTTCATTTGTACGACTGTATCTCAATTCAGAAAGGATACAAAGTGAACACTAAATTAAAAGAAAAGAAGGAATATATGTATTATTTGAAAGAAAACAAAGGGTTATTATTATGCAGTTTATATTCATACAATATCTCAAAGATGACATATATAAATGCAAATTCAATGAGAATGAATAATTAAAACAGTCAGTAAGTGACATGAGAGCAGCTTGGGTCCGATGCCCATCGGACCCAAAGTGGGTTCGATGCCCATCGGACCCAAAGTGGGTTCGATGGGCTATCTGACCTGACCGTCCGATATGCTTTAAAATTTACGCCAGAACCTTCGCGTCTGCTTTAATTTACGTGTGCACGAATCTTAAAGCATATCGGACGGTCAGAGAGCCCATCGGACCCAAGCTGCTCCCAAGTGACATATATACATTATCGATTCCTCTGGATGATGTTCATAATACCTGACTATATATTCTGTCAGGGATTCATGCGCCTTCATAATTTCTGATGGACTTAAACAAATGCAAATTGGTATAGTTTTCTTTAGAAAACTATTAAAGGAAACCTAGCTCCCCAAGTTGCAATAGGAAATGAGGGATTAAACGTGGTTATGCTGGCTTTTCTACTAGGCCTTACATGTATAGGCCAGCTAATGAAAAGTTTGATCCAAATAAATATATTTTAACAAGCAGACAATGAAAAAATGATACGAAATATTGAAGATCGAAATCGTTGATTCGATGAAATTATCTCATTAGAGGCTCTATTGGCTGATCTTGATATCTCTTCCTATATTGTTGTCATTACAAACCAAATGTTTGAGAGGTTACTTCAGGTTTTAATTATAATACTCAACAAATAAATAAAACAAAAATGTGGAAGATAAATTTGGATCATTTTCAAAAGGTCAATTTGGATCAATGTACGTTAGATGGGTTGGATTGATTCAAAATACGAAATAAGTGAAATAGTGAAATAAAATCAACCACAGACAAGAACCAGCTTTTTAATGAGGTCAATTTGGGTCCGATGTCCATCGGACTCAAACTGAGTTCGAAGGGTTTGATGACTGTCCGATCTGCTTTAAGATTCGCACCCGCAACTTTCGCATCTGCTTTAAAATTCATGCACACGAATCGTAAAGCAGATCGGACGGTCCCGAAACCTATCGGACCCAAATTTGAGTCCGATGGGCATCGCACCCAAGCTGCTCTCCTTTTTAATGGGTTCGAACAACTTTCAAGAGGTTCAGGCAACTTTGAATCAATAGAAAGAGAGGTGTGATAAGGAGTGCAGGCAAGGTCTCAGGATGGGCAAGTAGGCACTGGTTCACACTGAACCGAACCGAACCGAACTGGCCATGCTTCATGATCCCTTCATTCACGAGTCATGAACCTTGTGCCCTTACATGTTTTATATGTTCCGAACATAATATTTTATCAAAACATATTCAAGTTATAAATAAATTTGAAACTCTCTCTCTCAACAAAACACATAACATATCTAAACTCCATTCTAGAAAGACAACTCTTGCTTGATTTGAAGCAAGAGAATCAGTTTCTACACACGAGACGCTCGATTGCTAATGATATATTTCAGTTGTGAAACTTGATCTCTCGATCAATGGCATTATGCATGCACTCAGCAAGAGCTTTGCAAATTTAAAATGAATCGAAGGGGCTGTGCAAGGACTTCGTAAAGTGCCAATTGAGAAAGAAACCATATAAAATCTTAGGAAACCGATTTTGGCTACGGTATGATTTTATTCTCCATATATATATATACACATAATATAACAAATAGGCACATATACCAGTACAAGTAACAATATGAGAAATGAGGAATTGTTAATTTGTTGAACGTATTATATATATATGACTTTGCAAGAGAAAGGCATCTTGTCATGTTTGGTAGATTAAATTCTGGAGGGCCTAATTAATATGATCAGATTTCACACGGAATTATAAGTTAATTTCACGTTTGGCGTTAATTAATATATATACACATTTAAGATTTTCAGAAAGTTGGGTATTTAATATAACGATTAAGGAAGTTGCTTGAGTTTAAATTTCCTAATTGTCTGACCCTCAAATTTATTTGTTAATAATATATAACATATAGATTAAGATATCATTAATTAGGTGAAAGTCAACAATTAAACAAAGGAAGAACTCATTGGTCCAATATATTCTCTGGGTCATGGAACCAATCCAAAATAGAAACGTTGCATGTCCACTTATAGATTCGAGGTACGGCTGCAACAGCCCTTTTTATTTGTGCGTTTCCTTTTGGGGTTGGGTGAACTTCAAGTAGATCTCTTTGTATTTTTTGTAGGCCCTGAATAGATTTTGGTCCGACCGCAAGTATTCTATACGGTCAGATACCTTAGAGGTATAATTCACTCGTAATCAAGGTTCTAAATAACGATTATCCCGTCATTACGAAAAGGCTAAAAGAACAGTTATAGCTAGTTAGCTATAGTGCCGAATACGGCCGATAGCGTTATAGTTTTAAGGTCCGAAAAAGTTATAGTGCAACTATAACTAGCTATTTAGAACTCTGATTGTAATATATAGAACACTGGTACTTGATTGGTGCTAAAGAAAATGTGGTGTTGCGTACATTAATTGTGACTTGTGAAGAATTATCTGTCTTTTGATTTTTTTTATTTTCCTTTTTTTGGAGAAAGAAGTAACTCAAATATCACAGGAAGTACACATCAATGGTGATTATCATCTCTGACATTATTTCAAAGTGGATTATGGAATTGCCGAAGACATCAATGAGACATATATATAGTACAGAAATCTCAGTATGGTACCAGTATAAAATATTTGATACAGGCCATTGAAGTTGTCTCATGCATTGTTTTTTTGTTTTCTTTATGGATGTCCTATAGTGACTGATATATATAAAATTTATTATAAAGACTATAGCTTCATTATTGAGCTGATTGAATATATATACCAGATTAAAATTATATATATGATGATTCACCTAAAGCATATGCAATTATGCATCGCTGCATTTTAAACTTGCCTAAACAGTAAATATGCAAAATACATGTCTTTACATGATATCAAGGTAACAAATTAATTAATTAACTACTAAACTTCATCTGTATATATGGAAGCAATCTGGTGCTTAGGACTTAGGAGGATCTATATTAAAACATCTATAGATGAATAAAGAAATACCTACTTGTCAATATATATATTTGGTATTGAATAGCTTTCAAGGGGTTTTCAAGGAATGGGCTGAATTGATAGTGTCTCCTGATCTTAGATCTCCTTTAATATATTTGATGCTTTCCATTATTCTTTTCCTAATTTAATACTTGCTAGGTTTGCAACTTGCCAGATAACTTGTATCTAGGGTTACTCTGTGACCAAGGGTCTTCTTCAAAACCTAATTTTGTAATAGTTTACAAAGGATTCCTTGTTAGAGATGAAGATGCTCACACTCTAAAGCAAGCTGTGTGTATATATTCTAATAAGAAAGGGATATTTCCATTTTAGTTATTTGCTAACTTCATCATACATCCGCCTTTGGCATGCACAAAACCAAATAAAAAACAATGAAAATTATATAGTGGTCCTTACTTTACCTTGGTTCGCTGATATCTAATAATTTTATCATAAGGTTGTTCGTGTGAAATTTTTTTGATGGCTGACATTTAAAATTGGAGTAGTTGATATATATATGTGTTTCAATCTATCGCTTCTAATTACATGTTGACGATGGCATATTTTATTCTTGACGCCCTTTAGATGTATCTAAAGACTGCTTAATTGGTAGAGATAGAGAGGGGGGAGGAAGGGAGATTTTTTTGTTTTTTGAAACTCTGGTAGAGGCTACCAGAGTTTGAAACTCTGGGAAGGAAGGGAGATCAGAGAGAACATTAAAAACATTTCTATCATGTTATTCCAAACGAAATAGGGTATTAAATATTTATTAGTTATTTTCTTATTTTATATATATATATATATATATATACACAGAGGCGGAGCCAGACTTTCAAACTATGGGGGTTAAGCATATAAAAATTTTATACTGTGAATGATGATCAATTTGACAGTTCAATAACATTTTCTACTAAATTACATAGAAATTTATCATAAGTACAAAATTTCTGAAAATAAATGGGGGTCAATTGACCCCCATTTACACTTAGTACCTCTGCCTCTATATATATAGAGAGTAGGGTTAAAATGCCCCATTGTGCTCCAACATTGTTATCTCTATTTTCAAAGTCTAAATAATTGATCCGAACCATCAACATGATCTTCATACTAAAATGTGCTTGGATAACAAATTTTAGAATTTTTAGAATTTTTTACTAATTGTTTAGAGAGGTACAAAATCATTATTTTTGAATGGTCCAAATTTTCTAAAAACAGTGATTTTGTACCTATCTTAAAAAATAGCAAAAAATATTTCAAAAAATCTAAAATTTTGTATCCAAACACATTTTAATATGAAAATCATATTGAGCGGTCCGGATCAACTGCTTAAACTTTGAAATAGAGATAACGATGTTGGGGCATGATGAGGCACAAAACCAATGGGGCATTTTAACCCTACTCATATATATATATATATATATATATATATATATATAGAGAGAGAGAGAGAGAGAGAGAGAGAGATTGGCTAATATCAAAACGTTTGTTCCTAGGCCATGGAACAAACACTTCGGTTTTTACATTTTCAAAGTTCAAACAGTCGATCCAAATCGTTCAACATTCAATCTATATTAAATGTTCTTCGGGACCAAATTTTAGATTTTTTGAAATTTCTTTTACTATTTATTAAGCCAGTTTTAAAATCATTGTTTTCAATGATCCAGAAAATTTTCAATGTTTATTAAAATCAACGATTTTAAAACTAGTTTAATAAATAGTAAAAAAATTCTAAAAAATCTAAAATTTGGTCCCCCAAGCACATTTAATATAGAGAGAATATCTAACGATTTGGATCGACCGTTTCAACTTTAAAAATCAGAAAATCAATTATATTGGTTGTACCACGACTTTGGAACAAATATTTTGATATTAGTCAATCTCTCTCTCTCCGAAAAAAACAGTAATTTTGTACCTATCTAAAAAAATAGTAAAAAAATTTCAAAAAAAATATGAAATTTGATCTCCAAGGACATTTTAATATGGAGATCATGTTGAGCGGTTCGGATCGACTGTTCGAACTTTAAAATCGCAAAAACTGACTCGTTATAACTTAGAGTAAAATTATAACGTTATGATAATAATCGGTTGCTTTTTTTGCATATGGTTGATGCTTATTTGCTTCTTGGAGGAGAGATTATGAGTGTGATAATTTGTTTTTTGGTAAAAGTTTTTTCTCTTCGTCGATTAAATATCAATGGCGTGTACGAAATTAAAATGTTGGTGTTACATTATGTTATATTTTAAATTAGGAATGAGGTTATGGTACTATGTATGATGCAATATGGTAGGTACTGAATTTATATTTTTATTTTTAAAGTCATAACACTCTATCTGAACTGATTATATAATCTCTATTTGAAAATATGCTAGGATGCCAAAGTTTACATTTTTTTTAATTTTGTTACTTTTTTTCTGACGGGTAAAAAAGACAGTACCACTTTTGGATGATCCAGAATTTTTAGATAAAAGGATTTTGTATCTATTTAAAAATATATATAAATTACATACAAAACCCCTCAAAATTTTTGAAATTACATATTTCCCCCTCTAAAGTTCATAATATCATATTTACCCTTCTAAATTAAAAAAAAAACTCACAAATTTATCCAATCAATTGCTTATTCTATTCAAACTTGTTCGAAATTAATTTATAGAATATCAACTTTACCTTTATTAAAAAATAAAAATATATATAGCATGTTTTTAGACAAATAATTAATTTTCTTACTTATGATTAATTGGCCCATTTGTGATGGCAAATGAGTAATTTTCTTATTGGCTCATTTGTGATGGCAAATGATTAATTTTCTTACTTATGACGCACACACAAACGAATGCCTACAAGCCATTGTGTGTGCGCCACAAGTAGAGAAATGCGTTATTTTCCTCGAAAATCGACCGATTAGAAGACTGAACATTTCTCTTACATAGAATACATATTTTTTTAGTAAAGGTTATAATGGGTAATCTATAAATTTAGAATGAGTTTTACAAGAAAATGTCATAAGTAAATTTGTGAGTTTTTAAAATTTAGGAGATAAATATGATACTACAAACTTTAGAGAGAAAATACATAATTTTAAGATTTTTGAGAGATATACCTGAAATTCTTCCTAAGAATATAGTAAAGAAAATCTAAATAACATAAAATTTAGTCTCCGAGTATATTTTTTCACATGGAGATCATGATAAACGGTTCAAATTGACTATCTAGACTTTTAAAATGAAGATATGGATCCATACAATCAAAGTGTGTTATGCATAGTACCGTAGCCTCTCTCAACTAATTTTTTTCCCTAAATTGTTTTATGTCTATTTTTTTTTGTAGTGTGTAAGAATTGTTGTTTTGTGATATGGTATGTATTTTTCAGAAGTTTTGCTATTAAATTCTGTTATGTTCGTTTAATTTTTGTTATAAATTGAGATGATTATTAGCTAGGTTGACACGATCGTCGAATTCTATTAGTGTATAATTATAGTGGCATGTTTGTTAAGATGTATTATTTTATTTAAATGATGTAATGTTAGTTGGCTGTAAATTTGTATGGTGATAGGTTTGTAATTGTGGTAAACCGAAATTTTTATTAATATTAAAAAAAAAGTCGAATTCTAAATTTTGTTTGACAAGATTTAAAAAATGCTCAAACTGCAATTTTAATTCACAGTTTTATGTTCTAAAATTGCAAATTTAATTTACAATTTTCGCCCTCTCAAAACCACAGAACAAATACACGGTTTCGTAAAACTAAAAATTAAAATTGTTGTTTAGATCTCAAAATAGAATTTTTTTCATGAAACCGGAAATGTTTTATTTATTTATTTTTAATTAAACAAAAAATGTTATAATCTTTTTATTTTTTTATTGAAATATTACAAATATTTTATATATTTCTTTGAAAATAGAAGGAATATTATATATTTTTATTTATTAGAAAGACTGCGACAAACAATCCGGATTAACATTTTGCAGGCCGAATTTTCTGCAGCTGTAAGAAAAATTAAAATATTTCTTTGTGTATTATTGGAAAAAAATAAAAATGTTCTGAATCTGAGTTATTGATCCCAGTTCAAAAGTCACTTCTAAATAAATACAAAAAATATTGTGGTCCTTCTATTTTTGAGAAAATAATAATTGGTTCTGACAAAATTGTCAGATGAATTGAATTTCCATCATACCGTGGATTAAATTTACGGTTCTGAATAATTTTTTTAATGTCAAAAATCTAAAACTGTATAAAAAAATTCTGGTTTTCTGAAACCGTCGATATGTTCTGCGGTTTTGAAGGGGCTAAAACCATGAATTTAATTTGCGAAAAGTTGGTCCAAAACTGTGAAATAAAATTACGGTTTGGACTCTTTTCGAAATTTTGTCAATGTCAAACAGGATGTTGAATTTGAATTTTTTTAATATTAATAAAAATTTCGGTGTGGTAGACTTATTTAGACGAATTAGTCGGTTTAGAGAAAAATAAATAAAAGCAACACCTTCCTCTTTTGCTCTTTTGAGAAAAAAAAAATTCCACAAAAAATCAGAAGTCTCTGACTCTAAAGCGACAGATGTGACCCATTGTGGGGTCCAGTGTTGTCATTCCGCCTTAACACCTCGTTGTTTGTTTCGTATTTTATTTTCTTGCACTTGTGTTGTAAATACCGGCATGCGCTCGTTGAATGGTCTGGATACTGTTAAGTGATTAATCGGTATGTGGTCTATTAATTAGAATTATGCGGACGATTAATTTGTTTATTAAAATTATGTGTATTTTATTAAAAATAATTTATTTAACTCATCAAACTTATCAAATAAACTTTATTTAACTAATTATATTGTTATAACATGACACTATACTTATTTTTTCTTAACAATACATATGCAATTTACATGTGTAAGCAACACATTTATTTATGAAAGAATAAATTCGAGAATTAAGCTCTTTCAAATACTAATAATATATTATTTGAAAGAAATGAAACATTCCAACATAAATCACTAAATTTAGTTTATGATAACAACTTAATTTCATATATGAAAATGTCATACTAATTGAAAAAAATTAAGAATAATATATGATATATAAATAATAGAAGAATTATATAATTTTAAAGTAAGAAGAAAATACATATGTAAAAAATATTGTATGTATATCCAAGTACAAATAAAACTACAGTACATTTATTTATGAAACTTATTATCACACGCAGTCACGGAAAAAAAACAATGTAAAAATAAATATTTATTAGAATAAACGGAATAAACGGGAATAAACGGAAATAAACGGAAATAATAAACGGGAATAAACGAACGATTAAACGGAAATAAATGGAATAATCGGGAAAAATCAGCCGATTAATTAGAAAAATCCATTAACATGCCTCCAATTAGTGTATTTGTAATGATTTGTTGTTAACGATTAAACAGCCGTTTAATCGGCCGTTAAGACTGCTATTTACAGCACTGGTTTGCACCGAGAGGCGATATCTCCTTGCTAGGGGAACCCAACATGGCCCCAGGATGTTGACTTGTATTATTTCCAGATACCTCGGAGTTGATATGCAAATTACGTACGGCCTATGGGCTTCTTCTGGCAAAAAATAATAAGAAAATTTATCTGCGGATTATGTTACTAGAATACTCTGGTTCGATGGGTTTAATTACTGTCGATTTGTTTTAAGATTCGTGCAGAATGCTTTAAACTTCGTGTGTGTCTGTTTTAATTTTCGTGTGCACAAATCTTAAATTAGATCGGACGGTCATCATGCTCGTTGAACCTAAAAGTAGGTCTGATGGGCATCGGACCTACTCCGTTCTCTACTAGAATTTATATGCAGATTATTTTTTTTGTTAGCATTTGGAAAAAAAAAAATATAGAGTTGATATTGAATTGGAAAAAATTTCAATGTTAACCGGTACTCAGAATATTTTATGAGTACCACTCAAGAATGGCACGCATGAATTTGATAATATCTGCATGCCAGAGGGTGCCCTTTGATGGTGCACACATATAATATCACACTGCACATTTGATGATATATTGTGATAATACGCTGATTACTTAGTTTAAACATTGGTTATATAACACATTAGTTACCTACAAAATTTAACAATTGAGCCAACTAATTACTATGAATTAACTAAAATATTAACACTCAAAAATTGTAAATAAAAAAACAAGATTCTTAAGTATTAGTCCATAAAATGTTCAAATAATTTAAAATATCGAAATGTTAATTATAAGATGTATACTTTTCCGTATGTTGTTTACAAATAAAAAATAGCGAAATTAAACTGTTGAATATTTCAAGATTTTAGTGCATGAATTTATTTTATTCTTTTTTTTAATGCTACATATGGGGGTTCAATTATTGAAAGGGAGACAAAATAAAACACATACTTGGTCCAACCCCGGTTGCACAGTGGTATGCATTGGCAGGAAAGCAACTATAAGCAAGACTTTAGCAGTAGACAAATTGTACGGCCTGTGATTTCACTGATATATATTACTACTGTTACCAGCATAGCATCATGTAATATGTCGACATAATGTCGACATCTACCCGTCCAATAAGAAGGCAGCAACCATGAGTACTGTTTCGCAGCACTATGTTGCACCCTGATTGGCAATTGTTGCCTTTTTGAGGTATCTCCGCAGTCCGCACTGACTTAAAACCATGTATATTAATTATTACTTTTTTAAATATATATGATTTTATATTAATAAGTTTAGTTTGAAACCTGGGGCAACTTTTGTGGAACAAGTACTAGATTTTAATCTGTTCAAATTTTAAATTAGAATGACATAAGTTGGTTTTTAGTTCACTTTATACCATATTTTACTAAATAAATTATTAGAATTTATTCATGTCAATTTCTTAGCTAATGCTTTCTTCATCAACTCATCTCTGCAAATTTTGCTGGAAATAATTAAAGACATCTTACATCAAGCCAATAATACATGCATGAAATTAGATTCTCAAATTTTTGTAATTTATAGAAGAATCTTCTACAGTGAATCAAAAATTAAGCTTTTCATCTCCTTGAATTCATGTCATCAAAATTTGGAAATCATAAACCGTCGCATCAAAAAGGTAAAAAATGAACAATAGAAAAAAAGAAAAAAAAACGAAGAACATACTTCGCGCTGAATCTATTCCGTTTTATTGCTAGTTCTTATTCCTCATCTCATTGCACAGCAGAGAAGTGTAATTCTTCTTTAAACAAAGGGAGGCAATATATAGAGGAAGCAATAATAATTTATCCGTGCATGAAATAATTAATCAACCCATATATGTAACTGTAGATGATCGATCTAAGATTCTCAGGCAACAGCCATTGTTTCGCTGTTGCTTGATTGGTCGGCTCCGGTGTTTGCTGTTTGGGACATGGATTTGAGAGCGCATTTTTCTCTGAGCTCATCTTGGTTTATTTGCTGTTGCCTGCACTCCATGCTACAAAACGCTATTTCTCCCCTGTTCAATTTTTTTTATAAAAAAAAAATGAGTTAGATTTCTATAGACTTTTGTAGAATATTGTAGGTTTTAATCCTTACTACTACTATTAAGATAGATACTTAAAGTCATAAGATTTTATTTAAGAAAATAATTAGTAATATATGTAGGAGCTAAAAATTTGATGATTATTAAACGGGAATACAATTTACTCTAAATTACATGCTCATCATTTTGTTATATTGTGTAGATTAGATCCACATATATATTTAAGAGTAGCAAATTTTTCCATAGCCACAATTTGTGTGTATATATATTTTCTATGTATTAAAATAATTAAATGCACCAAAGGCTTACCAAAGCTTAAGTAACAAGTTCATGCATCTTCCGATAGTAAATAACAATTCAGTTTCAAGTAAAAATCAGTAAAATAAATTATCAATAACTATGCTAAAAGATGTTCGAAATAAAAAAAAGAAAAGGTGGAAATTAAATCAATGTGAAAGTACGTAAAAAACATATGTACCTATACATAAATATGTCCCGGCCAGGCGCCAACCGGCGGTTGCACAAACCACAAGCTTTCAAAAATGAAGCAGTCTCCATATTCACAAAATCACCAGAGTTCTTCCTGGGTGTGCCACGTGGAGAGAGCATGCTGCTGGCGGGGGCCATGTGCCGCATCCAGGCTGGCTGTGCCGCCTCGGCCACGTCACGGTTCTGAGTTTCTGATTGATGCGATTCGTCCACATCAGCAAGAATTTCTTCCAAGTAAAACTCGCTCATGCTTGTTGTTCGCCTCATAGGAGGCCTTTGTCTCTTTCCTAGCATCATCTCTCTTTCTCTCTCGCCTTTTGTTTTAGTGTCTCGATCTGTCTTCTCCTTTTTCTACTTCTCTCTTTTATTTTGTAGGGATTGTTTGTGTATAAGGTTTTTTGAGAGAGAAGAGAGATGGAATAAGGCACTAAATCAGGGTGAGAAAGAGAGGTTCTTTTGAGAGGGGGGAGAAGGGAGATAGCGAAGCCATTATTTGAAGATGTAGAGAGCAAGAGAGAGAGAGAGAGAGAGAGAGAGAGGTTGGAGTGAGATGGAAGAAGGGAAGGAACGAAGGGGTCATAAAAGAGCAGAGAACGAATCTA